>OY720263.1:1947500-2227582 GCA_963082625.1 Pasiphila rectangulata | reverse complement strand
GGGTTGCGGGTTCGATTTCCCCCTCGGGACAAATGTCTGTACGATCTGCAGATATTTGTTCAGGGCGTTCTGGGTGTTTTTCTATATATAGTAAAAATATCTATCTATGTAGTTTAATGTATTAAGTATATCAGTCATTTAGTACCCATAACACAAGCTCTGCTTAGCTTGGGGCTAGATGATGCTGTGTGATTTGTCCAGCATTATTTATTTATTATTATTTATTTTGTAATTAATTAAAAGTAAAGAAAAATTTTTAATTCAAGCTTTTATTTAAAACGTACTAAAAAAATAAACATTTTCTATAAAAGTTTGATATCAACTTAAAACGTCTTTACACAATTTATGTGATATAATATCTTGTCGACACAGGACGATGCCACCGTGTTTTATTTTATTTTATTTAAGAAAGGCACAACAAACAGCTTCATTTTAAGTCTTAAGTATAAGAGTTATAAACTAGTTATATCAAAAATGAGGCCCACTACGCTGTACTCAGATTGTGTAATAAACAAATTAGTGTTTGTAGTCAGGGCACATCTAACGATCTAAATCTTTGCAGCTTGTTCAAATTCTAGGCACGGCCGCATAGTTGTATCCACCGGATCATTGCAGTATAAATACACTTTCAATTAGAAGGTCGAGTTCTAGATCAAGTCCCTGTTAAATAATATGCTTAACAAAACTTTTTGAAAATCAACAAAAAAATATCCGCGGAGAGAATATTGCCTCTCCTCTCTTGGATGTCATAGTTAATAGTAATAATAAATAATAATAACAATAGTAGATGCAGTAAGAGCCTGCTAAGGGATACCTCCGGAAGATGGGCAGCAGCGTCTTTCCGTGTATCAACATCCCATACTGCGCTCGCCAACCCGCCTGCCAAGCGTGGTGAGTATGGCAACTACCGCTCATGGACATCCACGAGGGAGGCCTGTGTTCAGTAGTGGACTTTTTACGGCTGAAATGATAATAATAGTAGACCATAGTGCACCTTATTTGATTATTTTATGCGTTTTTGTTGATATAATTAATTGCAACACTGGCCCAACGCCATCTAGTTTCAGTTATGTGAACTATAAACGACTTACACTTGCCATGTCACTGGGTTTTACTGCTACTGTCACAATAAAAAGTTCTTTGCCCAATTTTAGTAAATAAATAGTTCTCTAATTACGTAAGTACTTTCATAAACTATTCGTCTTCATAAGTAATTATGGAGCGAAGCCCCCTAATATGCATAGCGCTGTCTGTCTGTCTGTATGTGCATGAGACGACTTCAACCGAACGCGTTGACCGATTTACATGAAACCTTTTTTGTTTGCATCTTAATGTACTGATTAATTTTGGTGACCCAAATTTTGGTGGTCCCAGGGACCAGAGTTATTGTTTCCTCAAAAGGTCACCAAAAAATAAAAGTCTTCAAATGGCCGAAAACGTCCAAAAACCCAAAACTGCCATTTTTGACCTTTGGTGATCTTGTAAGGCCTTTGCCCCCTTTTCTGGTACCCCCGTACCAATGCCTGTTTGTATGTATTGGTAAGGGCCAAAAATAAATCTGTTTTCTTTGTTCTTTCTTTCTTTAATATTATAAGCCAGGAGACAAGGAGACGGGTCTTCTAAAGGAAAGCGGTTACCTTCACCTATGGACATCTTCATCACCAGAGGCGAGGCTGATGATCTATCTATCTAAGAGTCTGCCAAGGGACACCTCCGGAAGATGGGCATCAGCGTCTTTCCGAGTATCATTATCCCGTACAGCGCTCGCCACCTGCCAAGCGTGGCGAGTATAAGAACAACGCCCTTCTGATCAGTAAGCTTATTTCGTAGGATACATCATCATCATCATTACAGCCGTAAGACATCCACTGCTGGACATAGGCCTCCCTCATTGACTTAGAGATCCAAGTGCATGAGGGGTTGTTGCCATACTCACCACGCTTGGCAGGCGGGTTGGTGAGCGCAGTTCGGGATGTTCTTACACGGAAAGACGCTGCTGCCCGTCTTCCGGAGATATCCCTTAGCAGATTCTTACTGCATCCACGGGCAGGAGAGGAGGGGTGACATTCTACTGCCGGCACCCCACGGCAATTATGGGATACATTAAATCGCAATAATCCAGCCACGCGCATATTTCTAAGAAATAACAGGGATTGTTGCCATACTGACCACGCTTGGCAGGCACGTAGGCCTGCCCATCTTCCAGAGCTATACAGCAGATTCTTACTGAATCCATCGGCAAGAGAGAAGAGGCAACATTTAACTGCCGGCAGCCCACGGCATTCTTTTTAAAGCCGGTTAAAAAACAGTATCATATACAAGGATATAATTTAACAATGCAAATCACGAATGCAGACGAAAATACATCAAGTTATGTGCACAGATTTAAATTACATACGCCCTTACAGTAATAAGACCGCACCGATTTGTTTCCACACGAAATGAGTGATCTCACTCAATTTATACTTTCATTTCATTTATTTCGTTTATTCAGTTTTGCGATACATGGGTATAAAAAGATGACAATAAATAACACTGATGGGCATCCATGATCTACTTGTAAAGCATGCAAAAGATTCTAATACTAACAAAGAATTTTTATAGTAACAGTTTCACAATAATTATAGATTAAAACTAGCTTTTGCCTGCGACTTCTTCCGCGTGGAAATCCCCTTTTTCACTCAGAGGCACTTTGATTCGAAAATATAAATCCCATTTATTCCATATCCCGTGAGAATTTCGAAAAATCGTTTCTTAGTGCACCTCTAAGATACTCAAGGTATATTGTGTGTCAAATTTCAAGTCTTTAGGTCCAGTGGTTTGGGCTGTGCGTTGATATATCAGTCAGTCAGTCAGGACTTGAAATTTTTATGTATAGATTTAAAATGCAGACTAAATTTAATTAAGTTGTTATCTGTTTCTTTATGCACGCCAAGTTGATATTCCTACAATATTTGGTTGACAGGTAGAAAATGCCTACGGCATTATGTTCGCCTATTGTGCATCTTTGTGCAATAAAGAATTAATAAATAAATAAATTATTACAAAAATAAAAACAATCACTATTTAATCACTACATCTAATCAATCAAACACATCATATAGGTAGGTGTACCTCTATGCACAGGGTTAGCGGGAGGTGGTATGTTACTTTTTTCACGAAAGTTTGAGCAACATGATTGCACAAAAGATGGTAACAATACTCGTAACAACAATAATGCCGACGCACTGGCGTCGGCATTGTTGTTATCTATCACTCATGCATAACAATAATTTGACAAGAGGCAAGAGGTTGCGGGTGCGATTCCCGCCTCGGGACAAATGTCTGTACGATCTGTAGATATTTGTTCAGGGTGTTCTGGGTGTTTTTCTATATATAATAAAAATATCTCTCTATGAACTATAATGTATTAAGTATATTAGTCATCTAATACCCACAACACAAGCTCTGCTTAGCTTGGGGCTAGATGATGCTGTGTAAATTGTCCAGCTTATTTATTTTTATAAAGTACTCGTGTAATTTGTGACGCGTCAATATGGTCCATGCTGCCGCACTGAATAAAGTATTTTTTTAATTTGAAAGTCAAGCCACAGGTTTTGGTGTCAGGGCACATCTACCGATATTAAATATTTGGTTATGTGATTGTACTTGAAACAGGATTCACTAGAATACTAAATGGTTAAGGAAAATGCTTGCAAGACTTTGAAAATCCCCCGTATTCATAAATTTTACGAGTTACAATACGAATTCAAAGTAATAGTTGATAATTACTTTGAATTCGTATTGTAACTAGTGAAATTGCCGTGGGGTGCCGGCAGTAGAATGTTACCCCTCCTCTCATGCCCGTGGATGCAACAAAAGCCTTCTAAGGGATACCTCCGGAAGATGGGCAGCAGCATCTTTCCGTGTATCAACATCCCGTACTGCGCTCGCCAACCCGCCTGCCAAGCGTGGTGAGTATGGAAACTACCCCTCATGGAGATCCATCAGGGAGGCCTGTGGTCAGTAGTGGACGTTTTACAGCTGAAATTATGAAAGCTAATCTACCTACAGTAGAATGAGCCTTAGAATAGTTATTTTTAGTCGATGATTCATACTACAGTTAGTACGTAAATAAGTCTATTGTAAACATATATTTAGGATCAAAGCAATCAAATTATGCAGTTATATTGTCGCACTGAATACCAAACGGACCTCACATGTGGATGTTAATTTAATTACGATTTGGGGACATAAAATTAATTTTCAATGTATTTGTCTAGACAGGTTGAGTAGATAAATTATTTTTTAGAATTTATGGAAGAGGTCAATACGTCTGAAGCTAACTTAGCCGCGGGTTTCCACACGATGTTTTCCTTCACCGTTAAAGCACGACTAATAGCTGATTTAGCTGAGAGGAAATAGTTGCTGGGCATGCCTAATCCATCTAACAATGTCCCAGGCATTGCAGCGTCCCATACAGCATAAAAAGCTGTATAAATCATCTACAATACCTTATATGCAAAGGTTTGAATTATTTGTTTTTTTTTTATAAATAATACTAGACTTTTACATAGCGTCATTAAGTCTTATGCATTTCCCTTCTTATTCTAATTTCCGTAGGGTGCCGGCAGACGAATGTTGCTTATCCTCTTTTACCGGTGGAAGCAGTACGAATGCCAAGGGATACCTTCGGAAGATGGGCAGCAGCGTCTTTCCGTGTATTAACAGCTCGCCAACATCCAATCAAGCGTAACATCCTCTCATACCCTCTGACGCTCCATACATGGCGCGGTATCAATACGGTGAGGTAACGAAATATTCGTTTCTAACAGTCAATGTGTTTGTTTCAGGTCTTGTCCTGAAATCAAGAAGCTGTATCTCCTGGCGAGACCGAAGAAGAACAAGACCATAGCAAAGCGAATACAGGAGCAGTTTGATGACGTGGTATGTACAAATATATATTTAGAACACATATATATAATTTTTAATAATATATTATTATATATTTATATATTATTTTTTATTTATTGGGTTGTTCTTAGATTTGTATCTTCTATTTGTCTGTATTGTTAACCTTTTTGTGCTGTATCTTTATGTGGTCAATAAATACTTCATTCATTCATTCATTCAGATATCAGAAACTGCCATGGGCAGTAAAATGTTGCCCCTCCTCTCTTGCCCGTGGATGCAGTAAGAATCTGCCAAGGGATACCACCGGAAGATGGGCCGCAGCGTCTTTTCGTCAAACATCCTGTACTGCGCTCGCCAACCCGCCTGCCGAGTATGGCAACTACCCCCTCATGATCACTACTTGCAGATCCTTAAGGGAGGTTTATGTCCAGCAGTGGACATCCTACGACTGTGATGATGATGGATAGATAACATATCACCACATGTAACAAAAAATATACTGAGGTTTAACAACAAACAGTAACATTATTAGATAATGTATGAGAGATTTTAATTTGAAAATCAGAATGGACGAATTTTCGGTGATTGCTGATATTGCTATTTTTGTCCTAAACTTTAAAAGCTGCATTACGTATCTCGCGACAGGTTTGCAACAGGCGTAAATCTTGCAACCGTCGCTGTCAAACTTCAATTCGTTTTACATGGATGATTACGAGATTTACGCCTGTTGCAAACCTGTCGCTAGGTACGTAATCAACCTGCCGATATATTCCAAGTATTTAGAGAGAAAAAAATCCTTTTCAACCTCTGATGTAAGATAAAGATACGTTTATTCTGTCACACAATTTACAATTAATCCATGTACAATATTAAGGTTTAAAAAATAAAATAAAAATGTAACAAAAATGGTCATTACTCAGCATATGCTGTGGCAGAACGGGTCCGTACCACAGCGCTGGTCTTCCGTAGTGACCATGTATTTTATTTGTAATAGACACTTCAAAGAGTTTTTAGGGACGTCAATTAAATTATCAAAAAATATCTGACGTATAAGTTGTCACATGTTTTAATCATCTTCTTCTTCTTTTAAGGCTGATGCTTGCCACTATAATCATCTTTAATGCCTATTTGTGTTTGATTTCACACAATTATGTCAGTGTCACGTAACGTAATCTTATCGAAAAAAAGTCAGTATAATAAAAACGCAAATTAAATAATTACAATTACCAAATAATTGTTACCCTACATTTGACCACGAGCCCAACTCCTCTTTTTTCCTATGCCACCACTAAAATATAAGTCACGAGAACTGCACGGTATGTCCGCCAACATGGCCAGCCAAATAACATAAGAATGAGGCGTTTTCATTAAGAAGTAAAAACTTCAAAAATAGTTACCTCGAACCATATACATAGATGGCGTTAATTTTCTTTTACTGGTAGGCACAATTCGACAATGACAGGATTAATCACAAACTTGCTTACTCCGCTTGCCAGCTCCATCTCTTAGGTTTAGTAGAAAACTCTTTTTCTTTTTTTACTGAAAACGGCTCATTCATCAATGAGCTGTTTTCAGTAAAAAAAGAAAAAAGTGTTTTCTACTAAACCTAACAGATGGAGCTGGCAAGCGGAGAAGGCAAGTTTGTCATTAATCACAATTGCTGTCAATGTCAAATTGTGTTTCCTACCAGTAAAAGAAAATTAACGCCATCTATAAGATTCGAGGGAACTATTTTCGAAGTTTTTACTTTTTCATGAAAACGCCTCATTAACTTGACACTGGTGGAATGGTGTAAAACCAAACACAAAAAGCCATAAAATAAAATGACAAGACATTATAAGTCACATCGTATATCTGTACAAGTTATGACAATTTCAAAAACTGTATTCCTTATTACTTACCATGTTGGATTATCGGGTGTTTCTCGTGTAATTAATTACCTTTACTTTAATCCCGACGTTTCGACCGGATTGCACCTGGTCGTGGTCGCGTGGAGACTGGCGTGTGTCCAATATAGAAATAATGTGTTGTGATCGCGAAAGTTTAAAAAATACTACACAATATGATTACAATATTTAAGTATTTGTGTTACATGATATTGATATATATATAGTATTATATAAATAAAAAGCCTTAATTTTATTTTTCAGCTGTACAGCAAGCTAAAGAAACTGAATCCGGACTTCATTTCCAAGATCTCTATTATCGAAGGAGACGTAGGCCAACTCGACCTTGGCATAAGTCCTGAGGATAGAAGCACTTTATATAATGAGGTAATATACATTTTATACCCTGACACAAGTTAAAAAAAATAGTATCCCACTAATATTAAAAAGCCAAAAGTTTGTTTGGACGCAGGTTTGTTACATCGACGATGTTGACGAGCTCTGTGGCGCAGCGGGCGAAGGTCCGCTTGCGACGCCAGGGGTTGCGGGTTCGATTCCCGCCTCGGGACAAATGTCTGTATGATCTGCAGATATTCGTTCAGGGTGTTCTGGGTGTTTTTCTAAATTAAAATTAAAATATCTATCTATGTAGTATAATATTAAGTATATCAGTCATCTAGTATCCATAACAAGCTCTGCTTAGCTTGGGGCTAGATGATGCTGTGTGATTTGTCCAGCATTATCTTCACGCAAAAACTAGGCTACTGATTGAGCTGAAACTTTGCACACGTATTGATGTTGACCAGGATTAATACATAGGCTACTTTTTATTCGAGTACAACGCATGCGAAGCGGCGGGCAGAAGCTAGTAAGCTTCATCATTTCAGCCATAAAACGTCCACTAATGAACAAAGGCCTCCCTCATGGGTCTCCATGAGGGTTAGTTGCCATACTCACCACGCTTGGCAGGCGGGTTGGCAAGCGCAGTATGGGATGTTGATATATAGAAAGACGCTGCTGCCCATCTTTCGGAGGTATCTCTTAGCAGGCTCTTACTGCATCCACGGGCGTGAGAGGAGGGGCAACATTCTACTGCCGGCGCCCCACGGCTAGTGAGTTTATAAAATTAAAAATATTAAGTTTTGCAATCTACACATGCCCTTTCATGTGATACCACACTTGGGTATATTTAAAAACATTCGATTGTTCACCCCTAATTTCCACCCCCGTCTAACTTTCAGTTTCTTATTACTAATCTCGTAAACTTCTTAACCGATTTTGATAAGACATGTTTATGCTAATTTCATAAAAAACCTTCGCAAATAATGCATTATTTTATAGCAAATTTTATTACCATAAAAAAGATAACTGTGGATCAACTTTAAAAGATAGGCATGTGCTGACTTATTTAGAGTTCCGTAACCAAAGGGCAAAAACGGGACCCTGTTGCCGCCATAACAACAAATACTAAAAACAGAATAAATTTTATATTGACGGGACGATAACAAACACATCGACATTTATATAAAAGTGGACATTAAATTATACCATTAAATTATACCTATAAACGTCGGGAATAAAATAAAGGTAATTACGCGATAAATACCCGATAATCCCATATTTTAATAATGTGTTGTGATCGCGAAAGTTTAAAAAAGACTAAATTATACCTTGTCATTTTTCATTTTATACCAAAGTCGTCAAATTGTTTTTTGCTCGGTATTAGGTAATTTATTTATTTATTTGAGCCACCAACAGAAGATACACAAAGAAAAATTACAAAAGTAAAAACAATAAAAATCATGAGCTAGTGTTCTACCAATTACAGGCAGCTACATCTAGGTAATAACGGCAACAGGTAGACGCTAGCAATATTCACAGACTATTTAGTTGTATATTTGTTTGAACAAGTTGTTTTGCCGAATAGTACGGACCCTTCGTTCGCAAGTTCGACTCGCACTTAGCGGACTTTTTACAACTTATTAAGAGGACAACTCCGCCATACATGATGGCTGGGTAACTTTGACCGTTTACGCAGCACACGCTGCCCTACGAAACTACGAAGCTCTCAAAAGGAATAAATTTTCCCCGCTTATGCAACACTTTTCAATGATGCTGCGCACCTATTGGTTATTGCGTAATGTTATTGTGTTTGGATTTACAGCCTTCCCCGATAGTTGGGCTATTCGACGCCGAAATAATTTTTCAATTCGGATCAGTTAGTTTTGAGGTTAGCGCGTTTAGCCAAACAAACAAAATCTTCAAATTTATGGTATTATATATGTATATTTATATCAAAGATTTAAATTTTTAGGTACGCACTTACTGTAATGAGACCGCACCGTTTTGTTTCCACACGAAATGAGTGAGCTTTATAGTTCCTGAAGCTATTCTTTTCTTCTTCAAAATAATAGAGCTTCAGGAACTATCGTCGAAACATGTTTAAACGATAGTTCCTGAATAGTTACACCATAGAATACAGAACCTCTTCGTTTCTATGGTTTATATCTATACACATATTAATGGCAATGACACAGTTTTTGGTGTCAGAGTCAGGGCACATCTTAGGATTTAACCTTTCGAACCTCGTTGGATCTCGTGGGAGTCATCGCCAAAAACCCACACAGTCTCGGGTTTCGACAGGTTAAATCTGATTTATATAATTACTCATAATTTCTGTGTATTTACAATATTTATTTCTCCAGGTAGAAGTGATATTCCACGGCGCTGCGACGGTCCGCTTCGACGAGCCGCTGAAGACAGCGGTGGAAATAAACGTACGAGGGACGAGGGAGATGTGCAAACTGGCCCGCGCGTGCACCAAGCTGAAAGCGTTAGTGCATATATCTACGGCCTACAGGTGAGATATCACTGATATTAATAAATAATGCTGGGCAATTCACACGTGCCGGCAGAAGAATGTTGTCTCTCCTATCTTGCCCGTAGATGCAGTGGGAGTAGTAGAATCTGCCAGATACCTGCGGAAGATGCGCAGCAGCGTTTTTCTCTGTATCAATATCCGGTACCGCGCTCGCCAACCCGCCTGCCAAGCGTGGCAAGTATGACAACAATCCCTATTTTACAAGCTTTTATGAAGCTTGCCCTGTATGTACATATGTTTGTTCGCGGAATCTTGCAACATAATTTTGAAGCAGACATCTGCAACCAATTGAGCTGAAATTTTGTATACATGTTTACTTTGGATGACAATGCATGGTCAGCAATGTGACCTTACTCTGAATCCAAAATGGCGAAACACCCAAGATGGCGGTTTTACTAACTACTTGTTTTTAATGTACCCAATAATATGGTTATCAAATAAAAGGGCTCGCTGAGAATAACTCAACAAATGAAATGACGTTACCTACTCGAGTTACTCGAAAAATTAAATGACATCACTTTAAATCCAACATGGCGTTATACTCAAGATGGTGGACTAATTCGAAAATTTAAATAACGTCACTCTAAATCCAATGTGGAAGAATACCCAATATGGCGGACTAGATATTTTAGGATATTAAATAAAAGGGCTTGCGGAGTGTTACTCGAAAAATTATGACATTACTCTTAATCCAACATTGCGGGCATGAGATGAATATATAAGAAACCAACTATCCAGTGATAACTAAAAAGTAAAAAATAAATTAAGATTAAAAAAATCTTTTTAACAAACAAGCTTTTAAGTTTAAATAAAAGCTTGTTTGTTAAAAATATTTTTTTATTCTTAGTTTATTTAAAGTTAATACACAAATACATTTATTAAGTGAAGTAATTGACAGTTTGTTGACGAATATTCCACGTTGAAAGTGGCCGGAGTATAGGTACAGTGCTCTGTATCTTAGCACCAAGGTAAAGAAATGAAAAATGCAATCAAAATTTTTGTGTCCGACGGGACTCGAACCCGTCACGTTCAGGCCTTCAACGCAGGCTGCCTTAACCGTTCGGCCACGGAGCAATTAACCGTCGGGTCGAAAATCTTGACTGCCTTTATCGGTTTCGAACCGATACCTTAGTAGTTACACTTTAAATACAAAAATAGCTTAAGCACTAAGGTGTTGTAAACGACTTATTGTTAACACATCTCCGGTAGCTAGCTCGTAAATAAACATTGTATGTTTATTGCCTTTTTGATTGTATTATTGTTAACACTATAACATATGTAGGTGCAACGAGACGGGAGCGATAAAACGTCGTATTACGTAACAACAGCGGAAGGTTGCATGTTACATGGCAACTTTTCATACATCATCTCAGCCGTAGGAAGCCCACTGCTGGACATAAGCCTCCCTCTTTAGGAACCATACTCTTAACGCTTGGCAGGCGTAGATTCTTACGTAGATTAAAGTGGCACGAAATTATTCGCTGGGGTAAGATGATTATTTTCAATTGCGGCAAAACTATAAACCCCATCTATAATAGTAATTATTTTACTTTTTGTTTGTATGATTTTATAAAACGAGTTATTAACAGCTGTTATTGTTTATTTTATATATTTTTATTTTATTTAAGTTTATTGACTATTATTTTCTGATCTCAACTCAAAGTTTAGTTAAATCTGTCTCGTTTACCTAAGATTACCTATATAAAGACATGATAACTTAAGAAATTTGATTATGTAAGGATAATATCCTTTTAATTAAGGGGATCATCTCGTACCACCTTCCCCTTATTAGTAAATTAGTATAGGTAGATATTATTCATATTAATTAGCGGGAATGTAATAAGTCACGAAAGTTACTATAGATATATAGAAAAAATAAATAAATAAATAATGCTGGACAATTCACACAGCATCATCTAGCCTCAAGCTAAGCAGCTTGTGTTATACTACATAGATATATATTTTTTATTATATATATCAAAACATCCAGATGGCCATAGAAAAGCTTTGATAGGTTTGGTTTGAAGTTTGGTTGACAAGATGCAACTAAGAAATCACCTTTATCGAACGAGCGAGCGAAATGATCGAGCGAAGGAAACGTCGGGAAATAATAAAGGTAATTTACGCGTTAAATACCCGGTTGTATGTATGTTAATAATGTGCTGTAATCGCGAAAATTTAAAAAAGACATATACTGGCGGCGTTCCTTTTTATGAATGGATAAATAATTAAAGTCGCTCGTTCTAAGTTCGTAGCGAACAACTGGTTTTCTTACAAGTTAACGTCCTCCACCCATAGAGCCTCTGTATATAATAAGGCATTATGTTATGTAAAGTGACATCCTATAAACTTGTTGATTGCATAACCAAATCACCTTCGGTGTGCAAATTACCGCCATAGCTTCTTCCCGCGTCTTTGGACCCATAAAAAGTAACTCGGCCTTTCAAATCAATCATAGAAGATCATTAGCACATTATAACATGATAAATAATTAACAATGTTTAAAGATAAGCTCAGAGTCGCTCAACGAGCTATGGAGAGGGCTATGCTCGGGGTTTCTTTACGCGATCGAATCAGGAATGAGGAGATACGTAGAAGAACTCGGGTCACCGACATAGCCGTTGAAGTGGCAATGGGCAGGCCATGTAGCTCGCAGAACAGATGGCCGATGGGGCCGCAAAGTTCTCGAGTGGAGGCCACGGACCGGCAAGCGCAGCGTAGGACGTCCACCTACAAGATGGGCTGACGTCCTGGTGAAGACCGCAGGTCGACGGTGGATGCAGATCGCTTCCAACCGCAACAACTGGAAATCCATGAGGGAGGCCTATGTCCAGCAGTGGACGTCCTACGGCTGAAATGATGATGATGAAATATATTTTAACTTAAATAAATTATTTTATTTCATTTAATGTTTTATTTTGTAAATTATAAGTAGACTATTATTATTTTCACTATTATATTCTAATGAACTGTAATTTGTTAATTTTATTTTATTATTGGTGGTAAAAGTTTGAATAACTAATTAGTTTGAGTGGTCATTATGCGACCGTTCCGGTTAAATAAAAAATAAATAAATAAATGTCTGTACGATCTGCAGATATTTGTTCAGGGTGTTCTGGGTGTTTTTCTATATATAATAAAAATATCTATCTATGTTTTAAGTATATCAGTCCTCTAGTACCCATAACACAAGCTCTGCTTAGCTTGGGGCTAGATGATGCTGTGTGATTTGTCCAGCATTATTTATTTATTTAATTATCTCACGACAGGTTTGTAACACGCGTACGGTAATTTTTAGGCTTCCGTACACAAAGGGTAAAAACGAGACCTTATTACTAAGACTGCTGTCCGTCTGTCTGTCTGTCACTAGACTGTATCTCATGAACCGTGTTAGCTAGACAGTTGATATCACAAATGATGTATGTATATCTGTTGCCGCTATCACAACAACTACAAAAAAAAAACAGAATAAAATAAATATTTATAGGGGGCTCTCATACAACAAACGTGATTTTATTGCCGTTTTTTGCTCGATATTAATAATTGCCGCGGGGTGCCGGCAGTAGAATGTTACCCCTCCTTTCATGCCCGTGGATGCAGTAAGAGCCTGCTAAGGGATACCTCCGGAAGATGGGCAGCAGCGTCTTTCTGTATATCAACATCACATACTGCGCTCACCAACCCGCCTGCCAAGCGTGGTGAGTATGGCAACTGCCCCGAGATCCATGAGGGAGGCCTGTGTTCAGTAGTGGACGTATTACGGCCGATATTATGATTAATAACGGTAACAGGTAGACGTTTGAATTATTCACCAACTAATGGTAGGTACGGAACCCTTTGTGCGCGAGTCGGACCCGCACTTAGCCGATTTTATTTGGTTTTATATACTACAAAATTGACCATTGACAGCGATTATCGCGAGATTTACGCTTGTTGCTGCGTTGATCGCGAAATATACGCCTGTTGTAAACCTGTCGCGCGAAACGTAATCAGCCTGCGGCGGGTAGTAAGTTAATGGTTCAATGGTTCATTTATTGGTAAAAATATAATTTTACATGTCAAATAGTAGATAATTATGGTACAATTTAATTATAATAATACACTAAAATACATCATAGTTTAGCAATCTAAATAATTAATTGTAATATTTTAATGGATAAATTATACATTTCAATTAAGTATTACACCAATTAATACAATTGAATAATAATATTTATGTTTTTAGGAAAGTAACGTTGTGTAGTAGTAGTAAGAATAAGAATATTTTTTTTTAACTTTGAAATACAACACAATTAGTATCAGTCAACCCGGAACCACGATTGTTGAAACACAGTAGAAACGTCGGGAATAATGAAAATGAAAATGAAAAAAATATTTATTTAGCAAGCAAAACAGTTCGGTACAGACTAACCAACGGCCTTCACACTAGGTATAGCCTGTATCGTGGAGGCCAGACAGAGACTAACATTCACGGAATTATGGACTACATACATAAATTTATTATTTTTGAATAAATGTTACCCAATTCAAAGAGAGAAAACAAAAGTAACATGATAAACTACCAGAAACAATAAAGAAACATAGAAGGTGCAATTTTATAACTAATCTATCTTGTATATTGTGTTACATTGTAATTTACATGCAATAAATTTAAACAACTTATACCTACATATACGACTTTATTATACATAATCAAAGGTATTACGCGATAAATTTCCGTGTTTATGTTATTATATTACAATAAAATTTGTATATTTAACTAAAAAAGAAACTTAACTAGGTACTATAGCAATTTATGCCAGTAAGACTTAACCATTTGAGCTAGGTTTGCAAATAACTCAATGACATAACAAACAATGGCGGTAGGTAAGCTTACATAATAAGAAAACCCTCATCACCTCCTACTACTAGCACGGGCTAGTAAAGAACTGTGTTACAGCAAGGTAAGGGTTTTCGCCCCGTGTACATACGTTTATAGCATGATAAGAATAACAAAAGAACAGCCTAGGTTAGGTACATAATTAAGCAATTAAAAATTATAATTATCAAAACAGGCCAATTAAGTTACAGATATGCAAATAAAAACGCAAATTAGTTAACAAAATAAATATTTAACTCCTAACATAATAAAATCTTAACTTTATAATTATGATCTTAATAATTATATATTCTTAAATAACAATAAGTATGCAAGTATGAATTATACATAACTAATTTTAAATATAAAATAGCATTCGTACGTAATATTAATAATATGTTTCGTAGATATATGATAAGAAATTTTATATAATACGAGTAAATAAGGTTATAATATGGACTATAATACATTTTGTTGAAACAGTAAGTAGGTTGGATGTGCTTGTTAAGGTTGAACGAGTCGCCCATCTTTCCATACAAACGTGGAAGGGTAACTACTCCACTGTTTGACGTTGACCATCCAACACTAAGGATTATATCAATTTATTTCGTCATAATCTATGTTTGTATACACCCCAAACCGTAAAAAAAGTATTTATTTCAAGAATACAAGCTCCTTAACTTTCGTATTTCAACACTGATTTTAGCCCAACTTTGGACGAAACTAAATACATAATATACAGAGAAATAAAACTCAATAAATTCAAAGTAAAACAAAACTTTTTAACAAACAAGCAATTTTCCATTAAAGTTTTATGTCAACTTAAAACGTCTTTACACAATATATGTAATAAAAAAGCTTGCTATTTTTATTGATGCGATTGTAGAATAAAGGAGCTAAAAAGTAAGAGAAACTGTGTGCAAAGAAAGTTCCACAAGTAGGCACTTTGTAAAGATCGTGAGGTCTTCTTTTGTTAATGTTATCAGTGCGACCTGGTAGAGTATGTTGTCTGAGAACAATCTATTTTATAAAGAGTTGTGAGAACATTCTTGTTTCCAAATTTAGGTTACGTGTGGGGTATCTAATTGGTGTAAAATTTAAGACTTTTAGGATAGATCGTTTCGTTCTTTCTAGTTTTATTAATGTAGTCTTTTTTGCTTCCCCCAAGCCGTGATACCATAAGTTAAAATTGACTGGCAAAGGGTTAAATAGAAGACTCTATTTAGCAGTAACAAGTTTACCTATAAAATTAAAAAAAATTAAGTAAGTAACCCCCCGACACTTCACCAAGTCTAGGGTTTTCCTAAATTTTTTTGTAATGTGTATTCTCAGTTTTGCATTCTACACATAATTTCCTTTCAATTGATACAAGATATTTGTAAACATTCGATTATAAACTAATTTCTGTCGTGGGGTGCCTGCAGTAGAATGTTACCCCTCCTCTCATGCCCATGAATGCAGTAAGTGGCCTCCACTCGAGAACTTTTCGGCCCCATCGGCCATCCGTTCTGCGGGCTACATAGCCTGCCCAATAGTAATGTTCTAAGGTCAGCAATAAAGTATTTTGTATTGTAATCTTGTTTCAGCAACTGCATCCACCAGGAGATTGGTGAGAAGTTCTACGAGAGCCCTCTGCCGGGAGACAAGCTGATTGACCTGGTGGAGACCATGGACTCCAAGATCCTCGACAACATCACTGCTGGGTAAGATATCATCGACTTTATTATCGTACCCTAGAATTACCCATTGATCATCATCATCATCATTTCAGCCGTAGGACGTCCACTGCTGGACATAGGCCTCCCTCATGGATATCCAGTTATTACCCATTGATGATGACATAATAATAATGCTGGACATTTCACACAGCATCATCTAGCCCCAAGCTAAGCAGAGCTTGTGCTATGGATACTAGATGACTGATGTACTTAATGCATTACATCGCCGAAATATCGTACAGACATTTGTCCCGATGCGGGAATCAAGCCCGCGCAACATCTTGCTTCGCAGGCAGATATCACAATTATAATTGTTTAATCGTACAACCGTTGGCCGTGGGGTACCGGCAGTAGAATGTTACCCCTCCTCTCATGCCCGTGGATGCAGTAAGAGCCTGCTAAGGGATACCTCCGGAAGATGGGCAGCAGCATCATTTCGTGTATCAACATCCCATACTGCGCTTGCCAACCCGCCTGCCAAGCGTGGTGAGTATGGCAACTACCCCTCATGAAGATCCATGAGGGAGGCCTGTGTTCAGTAGTGGACGTCTTACGGCTGAAATGATGAATCGTACAACGGTTTATTGGTAAAAATATAGGTTTTGTCGTGTATTACAGGGAGTAAATAACAACGCGGTGACTGACAGCTAGCTGATTTATTCGGGGTTCACACAGAGATTATAAAGCATTGCAGATCTATTCCTATAGGTACCTACTTACTAGATATTCTACTATGTGCGTACACAACAGGTTTCATCATCATCATTATCCACAGCCCGTAGGTAACCCACTGCTGGATGTAGGCCTCCCTTTGCGTACGCCACATAAGCTGGTCCTGTACTGCTAAGCCAGCAATATCCCGCGACCTGACGGAATCTTGTCAACCCATCGGAACAGTACGACTTCTCTGGCCAGACCTTATATGGGTTTACATGTCAAATAGTAGGCAGTAGAACGTTACCTCTCATAACCGTGGATGCAGTAAGGGACCGTCTCACGAGGGAATCGCGGCGATGTTATCGTTCGTGCCACGTATACACTCTCTTAGAGGCCGTCTCCACGAGCGAGAGATTCGCGACGAGTCCGCGCTATACAATCGCCGCGAGGGTTTACATGTCAAATAGTAGTCAGTAGAACGTTACCCCAACTCTAATGCCCGTGGATGCAGTAAGGGGCCGTCTCCAGAGCGAGGGAATCGCGGCAATGTTGTCGTTCGTGCCACGTACACACTCTCTTAGAGGCCGACTCCACGAGCGAGAGATTCGCGACGAGTCCACGCTATACAATCACCGCGAGGGTTTACATGTCAAATAGTAGTCAGTAGAACGTTACCCCTACTCTTATGCCCGTGGATGCAGTAAGGGGCTGTCTCCACGAGCGAGGGAATCGCGGCGATGTTATCGTCCGTGCGATGTATACACTCTCTTAGAGGCCGTCTCCACGAGCGAGAGAATAGCGACGAGTCCGCGCTATACAATTGCCGGGAGGGTTTACATGTCAAATAGTAGTCAGTAGAACGTTACCCCTACTCTCATGCCCGTGGATGCAGTAAGGGACCGTCTCCACGAGCGAAGGAATCGCGGCGATGTTATCGTCCGTACCACGTATACACTCTTAGAGGCCGTCTCCACGAGCGAGAGAATCGCGACGAGTCCGTGCTATACAATCGCCGCGAGGGTTTACATGTCAAATAGTAGGCAGTAGAACGTTACCCCTACTCTCATGACCTAGGATGCAAGGAGCCGTCTCCACGAGCGAAGGAATCGCGGCGATGTTATCGTCCGTACCACGTATACACTCTTAGAGGCCGTCTCCACGAGCGAGTGAATCGCGACGAGTCCGCGCTATACAATCGCCGCGATTCTCTCGCTCGTCCCGGTCCCTAAGAGTCTGCTAAGGGATACCACCGGAAGATGGGTAGCAGCGTCTTTCCGTGTATCAACATCCCGTACTGCGCTCGCCAACCCGCCTGCCAAGCGTGGTGCGTATAGCTGGGAGGCCTGTGTTCATCAGTGGACGTTTTTTGGAAAATTAAGGAATTAGGTTATGTTCAAGGATTGCGTTGAGCACTAGTGATAGTGCTTGGGAGACGATCGTAGACAGCCGGCCCTACAACCTACATTTGAAAACATTAGATTGCACATCTTCCAACTCTCTTATTGGCATGGCTCAACCGATTTCAACATTTTCTTCAGTTTTTCATTCTACGCACCATTTCCTTTCATTGGATTCGAACTTGAATACATTTAAAAATATTCGGTTTTCCATGCCCATATCTTGTTGACGTCGTAATCCATTTTGTTAAAACATGTTTAAGAACCGCCGCTAGAAAAATTGCATTCAAATCAGTCCACTCGTTTAAGAGCTACTGTGCCACTAACAGACACATAGCGGTCAAACTCATGACACTCCTCATTTTTTTCGGTGGTTAAAAATGCTTCAAATAACTTTTTCAGAATCCTAGGAGACTACCCCAACACATACGCTTACACAAAGGCATCAGCAGAAGACATAGTACAGAAATACTCCAAGGGACTCCCAGTTGCGCTGTTCAGGCCTTCCATCGGTGAGTTTCGGAAGTTTATATAATAAAAAAAAAATTAAGTAACCCCAGACACTTAACCTAGTCTCGGAGGTTACCTAATTTTTTTTTTGTAATGTGTTCCCTCTGTTTTGCATTCTACACATCATGCCCTTTCTGTAAAACCGGTCGGACTAGTGGTGACGCGTGACGCTTGGAGACGTGCGAGTTAGTATTAGAGCGACTGTCAATCGTCCATTGTGCATCTCGTGTAGCGACTGAGGCGACTGTGGCGATTGGGGCTACTGTGGTGACTATGGCAGCTGGGGCTACTGTAGCGACTGTGGCGAATATGGCGACCGTTCTTTGCTCGATATATATAACGGCAACAGGTAGCTTGAAATATTCACAGAAAGTAAATTTATATATAAAAAGTTGTTTTGCCAAATAATCGTACGGAACCCTTCGTGCGCGTGTCCGACTCGCGCTTGGCCGATTTTTAAATGGTCTCTCTGTATATCTGCCTGCTTGACTACGAACAAAAGAGCCCCAATAATGCGCATATATAGGTGTCACCGGAAGGTTAACAATAATGCGCATAGGCTGTCACTGCAGTTGCTATCACAGGCCGATGATGATAATGTTGTGCCGTGGGGTGCCGTCAGTAGAATGTTGCCTCTCCTCTCTTGCCCGTGTATGCAGTAAGAACCTGCTAAGCGATTCCGGAGGATGGGCATATTAAAACCACGTTAACTTCTTTCACATGACAGACTTTATTTCAAGTATGACAAACCATAGATAAAAAAACATTTTGTTACCAACATTACAACATCCCCACATAACAAAATAAATCTAAACCTTTTTACAAATATTGTGTTTTTATTTAGATCTAATTCCTAGCATATCCATAAATTTATAATGCTTATGTGCCAACAGACCTTTGGTCAACAAGTCAGCGGGCATTTCCTGTGTCGAAATGTATATATAAATACTTATATAATTATTGCGAATATAACATTCATCAGCTTTGAAATCGACCTTGTTTCCGTTTTTAATTAATTCACTCACTGACAACAAGTTTGTTGTTAAGGTTGGTATGCATAACACATCTTTAACGATTATATCGTAGTTACAGTTAGTTACTATCTGTACGTCTCCTGAGCACAACACTGGCACTTTCATATTGTTCGCAACTGTAATTTCTGATAAACACGGTATACTTTTGTGTTTAATCCAGTTCTCATTTGCCGTCATGTGTGTACTTGCGCCACTATCTACGTACCATTCATTCTTACTACAATTTCCGTTTAGGAATACCACGCTAAAAGCATTTGATTGCTTGTTCATTAACAATAGACACTGGCTTCTGTAATGACCAACTTTCTTACATTTGTAGCAAGTGACGTTCACGGTCTTGTCACCTGTCATTTTTGAGTTTGACAATGGTGATGTCCCACCATTTTTAGCTTTATTTTTCTTGCTAAATTTTGTAGCGAATGCAGCGCCACTGGGATCCGTGTCATTATTTGAAACCTCCATATCAATCAATTTGGATTTTATTGCATCTGTGGTAATATTCATACCTGAGTGCTCTATGGCCATAATCATTGGCGAAAATCTCTCTGGCAAACCTGCTAACAATAATGATCCGATCCATTCTTCTGTAATTGCAAATCCCGTACCTTTTAATCTTTGAGCCGTTTCAACCACCTGTGTGACGTATGAGGTCATGGAATCACAGTTTTCTTGACGTAACGAGATTAAATGCCGTAGTAGGGTTATTTTTCTGGAAAAACCTGAGTCATCAAACATGGTGCTCAATTTCACCCATAACTCCAACGAGGTTGTTGTTTCCTTAATGTGTACATACAGTCCGGGGTCAATGGTCAGAACAAGCTTTGCCTTGGTTTTTGCGTCGTCTGATGGTTTTGTTTGAAAGCCAACCTCTGGTTCAGATTTGATGTAGTTCACCAGGTTGTCAAGCACTAACAAATTTTCCACCGCAAAACTCCACTCATCGTAGTTTTCGCGCCCTTTTAGCTTCGGAACACTCTGAATATAGTTTGCTGCCATAGTTCTATAAAAGATTAACACTTTTCAACTGTTTTTTACTGAATTTACACTCTAAAAAACTGAAAAATTGGATAATTGCCCATAACCTATTAAAACCACGTTAACTTCTTTCACATGACAGACTTTATTCGAGTATGACAAACCATAGATAAAAAAACATTTTGTTACCAACATTACAACAGGGCAGTAGCGTCTTTCCGTGTAACATACCGCACTGCGCTCGCCAACCCGCCTGCTAAGCGTGGTGAGAATCGCACCCCTCGTGATCAGTACTTGCCATAGAGCACATATCCAATAGAGGGGAAATAAGGTCATAAGAATTCCAAAACATATTTAGTTCTTTGCACTGATGCAATGACAACTGTCTCTCGCCTTTGACAGTACAGCGCCAACAGCCAACCTGTGTAGAGGTACTTTCCGTACGATCCCACTAATATTATAAAGCCGAAAGTTTGTTTGGAGGTTTGTTGCCACTTCATGCAAAAACTACGCAACGGATTGAGCTGAAATTTTGCACACGTATAGATGTGAACAAGGAATAACACTAAGGGTGTTATTCTTATTCTTGTGGCGGTAACTAGATCTGCACTGACGTCCCGCATAGGGGTGTATTGTGCATTGTCCCCCGCGATGCTAGCCCGACCCTAGTCAGCCCAACTCCTTAAAGTACCGGAGAAGGATTCCCTGAGCATACCCGAAGGATATGCAGATGTTGTAGAAGAAGAAGAAGGGCATGACTCTATGAGCTCCTGTAGTCCCGTCTCCGATCTAAGGTACTACCGACACTAAGGGTACTTTTTATCCGGGTATAACGCATGAGATGCGGCGAGCACAAGCTAGTTATGTAATATTATTGTGGGGGATTTGTTGTTTAGACAAAATAAATTACATTTCCTCTCTATTGGATATGTCGTCGATGGTACTTGCAGATCACGAGGGAGGCATATGTCCAGCAGTGGACGTCTTACGGCTGCGATGATGATGATGTGCCTAGTAAACATTTTTCGTAATCGGTTTAAAAGCTGATGAAAGGCTTGGCTTGTTTCAGTAATCGGAACAGCGACGGAGCCTGTGTCCGGTTGGATCGACAACGTCTACGGACCGACAGGGGTACGTACGATGTACATGTTTATTACAAGCATTGGTTCGGGGGTACCAGAAAACGAAGAAAATTTTAAGTACATTGAGGTCACAATAACTCCGGTCCCTGTGACCCTAGACTAAGGATCCTATTTGAATTTGGTCATTGGGTTTTTGGACGTTTTCGGCCGTTTGAAGATTTTTTTTTTTTTGGTGACCTTTTGAGCCTTTCCTCATTAAGACCACAAAAAAAGGATCACTCTACTATTTATTTATTTCAAGAAAATTACAATAGTTCTTAAAGTAAAATACACTTAAAAAGCCCTTTTGGGCTTGTCCTAAGCGATATAGATAATAATAATATATAAACGATACTAGATCAGGTCAACAGATCCATCCTGGATCTAGTGAGAGTTTTCATTTAAGAAAACTCTCACTAGATCCAGTATTTAAAGTTTTTAGAATACTGAGAAGTCATGTAAATCGGTCAACGCGAACGGTTGTAATCGTCTCATGCACAACAGACAGATTTATCCTAAGTTATTACTAGCTGTTTTCGTCCCACTGCTGGGCAAAGGCCTCCCTATCCCCCTTCCATTTCTCCCGATCCTGTGCTATGGAGGACCAACCTTTTAAAAACGAATAGAGTTAGTCTCGCCATCTCAATCTAGGTCTGCCGCGGTGCAGTCTTCCAGCGTTGGGGACCGACTTTGTTATAATTAAAGGCCAAAGGTCTCTAGGCATACGGCAGACACGCCTAGTAGCCCATGTATAATGTTTACTCTCTTCAATTTTACACCACAATAAATAAAATAAGGGACGCTTTAACGAGGCGCAAAATTTAAGCGTCCCTTATTTTCCTGTTCCATCACAAGGTTGCCTGGTAGCCAATTTTTTGGAGTATCCCTTGGCAGATTCTTGCTGCGATCACGAGCAAGATACGATAGGCAACAATATACTATATTTAAGGGGCGAAGCCCCCTAATATGCATAGCTGTCTGTCTGTGTATTTGACGATTACAACCGAACGCGTTGACCGATTTACATGAAACCTTTTTTGTTAGCACCGTCTTAACAGAAGGGTATTGATTGATTTTGCTGACCCTAGGGTCACAGGAACCGGAGTTATTTTGACCTTAAAAGGTCACCAAATAAAATAAAAGTCTTCAAATGACCGAAAACGTCCAAAAACCCAAAAATGCCATTTTCGACCTTTAGTGACCTTTTGAGGCCTTCGCCGCCTTTTCTGGTACCCCCGTACCAATGCTTGTACTAATATAAGATGAATACCATACCGGCTATAATATCCTCCCAGCTTAGACGGCTATTAGTCAGCCAATACGTCTGAAGCTGCATAACTTGTGGGTTTCCTCACGATGTATTCCTTCACCTATGAAGCAAATTTGTTAAATGATTATTTATGTCTTTTTTTTATTATATTTATTAGGAAAAACAAACAACTATAATATACATGTTAAATAACAAAAAAGAAAGTTCCTAAAGGAAGTTACACTTAGTTATGCTATAGTCCACGGCGTTTCCCACAGTTTGAAGTTTTGTAGCAAAGAGATGCAGCTAGAAGTACATCTAATAATTATTGTTTTATTAGGCCGAAGCGGTTTAAACGCCGACAAATGTTTTTAGTTGTAGTAGAACTTTTTGTGAAGAGTTCATCCACGAAAGTACTACCACCATACGTCTTTCCTCCGTCGACCGAGACATGTTCTCGGCTTGCCCGTTGACGAGCTCACCGCCGCTAACCCGGAGGTGACGTTAACTTGTCCCACATTAGCTGCTAGGCACATATTCAATAACCGGTCCCGCCGGCGGGGCCGAAGAATACACTCTTCCGTCTTAAGGTGCAGTTTTGCACCTGGACGTTAACCATCAGTACATTCAAAAATCTGGCAACAGTCCAAGCCGTGGTTCGAACCTAAGTGGTGCCCTCGAGCCTAACTTTTGCGGCGCCCTCTGCGCTCGCCATAGTCCGGTAACGTTGTCATCGTTGCCATCTGCGGTCAACAACACATATTGTCAATTCGAAAAAAAAAATATACCACCATACGTATTTCTGCCGCCAAGCAGTAATGTCTGCACTTTTTGTAAAGAGTTCTTCTTCTTTTGGCTTTTGTGTTTGGTTTTACACAATTCTGCCAGGTGTCAAGTATCTTAATCTTTAGAAAATTCGGAATTAGTGGTTACAGATAACAAAATGGAAAATAAATTTAGAAAAAAAGAACTTTTGAATTGACCAATGATTTATTAGGGTTAATTTTATCTGTAACAACACAAGTTAATAAGACTAATCTAGGTACATACATATATGTACACAAAACAGACATAAATTTACAATATTTACAACTTAATGATATTGACATATATACATATATTTACATAATAAATAATTTATGGGAGGGGAAAAGGTAAGTGATAAAAGACATTTAAGAGAAGTTTTTCGTGCAAAGAGAAGTTTGCCGTGGGGTGCCGGCAGTAGAATGTTACCCCTCCTCTAATGCCCGTGGATGCAGTAAGAGTCTGCTAAGGGATACATCCGGAAGATGGGCAGCAGCGTCTATCCGTGTATCAACATCCCATACTGCGCTCACCAACCCGCCTGCCAAGCGTGGTGAGTATGGCAACTACCCCTCATGGAGATCCATGAGGGAGGCCTGTGTTCATCAGTGGACGTTTTATGGCTGAAATGAAGATGCCGGTTATTTTATTTAGTTTTTTATTAACGTCTTTCGCAGGTGGTGGTCGGAGCAGCGGTGGGCCTTCTCCATGTCCTGAAGTGTAACCCGAAAGTCGTTGCCGACCTGGTGCCAGGAGATATGGTGGTCAACGCCTGTATCGCTACCGCTTGGAAGACTGCTAAGGTAAAATAAAATAGTATAAAACAAAGTCGCTTCGCACTGTCTGTCCCATATGTGCTTCGATCTTTGAAACAATGCAACGGATTTTAATACGGTTTTTTCAATTGATATTTTTATGTATAAAACACGCATAATATAGGAAAAACACTGATAATTTTGGAGGTTTCTAATGTGAGGTCGTAAATAAACACATTTTTTGCGCTCACATTGCAAACGCTGGCTGAACCCAACGTGATAGACCAAAATAATGTAATACAGTATTGTACACCTTAAAAAGGTCTACAAAAAAGTACGCGATGGTATATTCTGTAGTATATCTGACGAGCTCTGTGGCGCAGCGGGCGAAGATCCGCCTGCGACGCAAGGGGTTGCGGGTTCGATTCCCGCCTCGGGACAAATGTCTGTGCGATTTGCAGATATTTGTTCAGGGTGTTCTGGGTGTTTTTCTATTTATAATAAAAATATCTATCTATGTAGTATAATGGTATTAAGTATATCAATCATCTAGTACCCATAACACAAGCTCTGCTTAGCTTGGGGCTAGATGATGCTGTGTGATTTGTCCAGCAATATTTATTTATTTTTATTTATTTATATTTAGTATCAGCATTGCACCCGTGAGTAAATAATAAATCAGGCCAGATGCCTGCAGATGAAACCGTAGACCTGTTGTCAGAAGTTGGTGTATGTTTTCAGGTTTCCGTAACTCAAATGGACAAAACGGAACCCTCATAGTTTTTTCAAGTGAAAAATAACGTTTTTTCCATACAAACTTTCATAAAGGAGTACCCTGGAAATCATGAAGATTTTTTGTGTTTTTAAGGAGAACCATCGTGAAGATTTCTTCGTCTTTTTGTGGAGTACCCTGGAAATCATGAAGATTTCTTTGTCTTTTTGTGGAGTACCCTGGAAATCATGAAGATTTCTTTGTCTTTTTGTGGAGTACTCTGGAAATCATGAAGATTTTTTTGTCTTTTTGTGGAGTATCCTGGAAATCATGAAGATTTCTTTGTCTTTTTGTGGAGTACCCTGGAAATCATGAAGATTTCTTTGTCTTTTTGTGGAGTACCCTGGAAATCATGAATATGTTTTGTCTTTTTAAGGAGTACCCTGGAAATCATGAATATTTTTTGTCTTTTTAAGGAGTACCCTGGAAATCATGAATATTTTTTGTCTTTTTAAGGAGTACCCTGGAAATCATGAAGATGCCCCGCCTCCGGACCTGCCACCGACAGTTTATAACTACGTGTCTTCTGAGGAGCAGCCACTAACTTGGGGTACGTTTGCTTTGGAAACCGGACTCCTGAGAGAATGGTGAAGTATCTTCAGGGTTTATCCGTCTAACAGTGTCCAATTCATCATCTCAGCCGTAAAGTACGTCCACAGCTGGACATAGGCCTCCCTCACGAATTTCCCACTACTGATAATGAGGGGATTGTTGCCATACTCACCTCGCTTGACAGGTTGGTGAGCGTAGCACAGGATGTTGATACACGGAAAAACGCTGCTACATCATCCGGAGGTACCCCTTGACAGATTCTTCTGCATCCACGGGCAAGCGAGGAGAGGCAACGTTTCACTGCCGGCACCCTACGGCGCTTTTAAGTATGATATTGTTCCACCAAACATTTTCATGACCAAAGGGGAACGCAGTAGGAAACTTCCAAGGGATACCTCCAGAAGATGGGCAGCAGCGTCTTTCCGCGTATGAACATTCCGTACTGCGCTCGCCAACCCGCCTGTCAAGCGTGGTGAGTATGGCAACAACCCATCACGATCAATGCTTCCATATTCATGGGAGAGGCCTATGCCATACGGCTTAGATGACGATGATGATGATTTATTTATTACCATCCACGGTCCAGAGAGAATGGGCAATATTCTAATGCCGGCACCCCACGGCCAGTTATTGAAACCTGATGAAAATCTCCTACCTCCCATACATGTAAGGTGGGATGAACTGTTTTTGTTGATTTTCCCATCGTGTTTTTATCGTTTTTTTTATATACATATATTCATCTTTTTATACGGGACTTTGAGTCATTGATTGACTGTGTCAGCCCCATGAAAATACAAAACAATCGTAAGCAGACAAAGCAAAATCAAATACAATATACACTTAAATATCACTAAGTAACTTATATTCATTTATTTATTGCATAATGTACAAATTGATATTTTACATTTTATATATTTATACAATTCATACATTTTTATAGCCGCATCACACATCGGAGCGGCTAGAACAAGTTGAATAGCACCAGTATCCACTACGTTAATTCCATACGCATCAAATAATATTGACCTCATTGACGCGCTCCTCTCACACTCAGTGTCACAGTTGGTATCGTTAAATAGGTATTTTAAAATCATTTGGGGGTTGTGAGGACAATTTTTCGATTAAGGGTTCCGTTTGCGTAGTATTAAAGCTGCATTCACGCAACATGCAGCGTTGTGCGTGGCAGTGTGTTAACCGCCTAACATCTAACATCACCTTTCCAGAACGGTTCATGAAATACAACGAAGTGTACGGGCTCGACGTGCCGAGCATACAAGCAGTTTACTACTACAAGCTGCTTCTGACCCCGTCGTTGTTCCTCTGTTCGTTCTACTGCTTCTTCTTGCATTGGCTGCCGGCGTACGTCGTCGACGGCGTGTTGCTTGTCATCGGCAAGAAGCCTATGTGAGTATCGGACGTTATTAACTACAGGAAGCATTGAGATCTCGCGTCGCTCGATGCAGCCAGTGGGTATACAGCCAGTGGTTATACCCACTGGCTGCATCGAGCGACGCGAGATCTCAGTGACCGCACTTTCAAAGTCGAAATGCGGTAATTATATCATCATCCATTACGTCGTCGATGGCGTGTTGCTTGTCATCGGCAAGAAGCCTATGTGAGTATTTAACATGCTACTAATATTAAAACGCGAACGTATGTGAGTATGTATGAATGTATGGATGTGTGTTACTCTTTCACGCAAAAACTAGCCTGAGGATTTAGTTGAAATTTCCACATGAATAGATGTTCATGTAGGATGTAGAAAGGAGGGTTCAATTCCCACCACGGGACAAATATTTTGTATTCGTTCTGTTGTCTCGAGTCTGGATATTTTTCTATGTTCGATCAGATATGTATATTCTAATGTAATGTATAAGTATTCTATCAATAACAATCTGCTGAGGGATACCTCCGGAAGATGGGTAGTAGCTGGGCAGATTCTGTGTATCAACATCCTGTACTGCACTCGCCAATCCGCCTGCCAAGCGTGGTGGTTATGACAACAACCCCTTATGATCAGTACGTTTTGATCAATGAGGGAAGCTTTTGTTCAGCAGTGGACGGCTACGGCTGGAAGACATGAGAAGAGATTTATTTATCATCATCATTTCAGCCGTAAACCGTCCACTACTGAACTAAGGCCTCCCTCCTGGACCTCCATGAGGGGTAGTTGCCATACTCACCACGCTTGGCAGGCGGGTTGGTGAGCGCAGTATAGGATGTTGATACACGGATAGACGCTGCTGCCCATCTACCGGAGGTGTCCCTTAGCAGGCTCTTACTGCATCCACGGGTATGAGAGGAGGGGTAACATTCTACTGCCGGCACCCCACAGCTCAGAGATTTATTATTTGTTGATAATATAAGTGAAATAATCTATTAATGTAACTTATTTTTTTATTCCTTATCAGGTTAAGAAAAGCGTACACTAAAATAGAGAAGTTTTCCGATGTCATCGGCTATTTTGCGGTTCGCCAATGGAAGTTTCACAACAGAAACACTCAGAATCTGTACAAGGAGCTGTGCTTCGCCGACAAACAAATATTTGACTTTGACATGTCTAAGGTCGACTGGGCAGAATACTTCTACAATTACGTTAGAGGTATAAGGGTTTTCCTTTTAAAGGACCCTATTGATACTATCCCAGCTGCTATAAAGAAACATAATAAGCTAAAAGCCACGCACTATTTATTCGTCACTGTATTGTCGATGATAGTTTTAAGGTTATGTTATGCTATGTTCAATACCATCCTTAGTGTTATTTAAGATTTAATTTTTGGGTTTAAAGGTGTTAAAATGTTTTTTGTTTTGTTTTAATTATTACCGAACTGTAATCGGATCGAAAACGTAGGTATTTAAAAAGTGTTAAATAATGAAGAAAAGTTCATAAGTTTCAGATTTTTTTAAGTTATAATATTACAAAATAATATTTGGAGAACAAATAGTTTTTATTAGGTATAATACTAGCCGCACTCCGCAGTTTCAACCGCGCAGTTCCCGTTCCTGTGGGAATATGGGGATAAAATATAGCCAATGTTTCTAAGGATAATGTAGAATTCTAATGATGAAAATCTGTCCAGTAGTTTTTGAGTTTATTCGTTACAACGTACAAAACACAAATCTTTCCTCTTTATAATATTAGGTATAGATTAATATATGTACATGAGGCCGATATCAGCGACCACCCTCGAATCTGTTGGTGTGCCGATTAAATTATGACAAAACAAAATACAGTCAAATATTCAAGATTCACATCATTCGATACTAGAGTTATGACATTTTTTAACCATTAGGTTTCTCATTAAATGCCTTTTTGTACTTCGTTTGATGCACTATCAAGAAAGAAGACATTGTATAAAAATCAGCACTTTTATGCTGTTTAATAACTGTTTGCCAAAATACGAGGTGTATATATTAATATCATTGGACCAATTTATTTGGTATGGAATATGCACAATAGCATTAAACAACGCAGTTAATTTTAATGTCCACGCTATAATTAAAATAGTAAATAACTAGGTAACATCTTGCCACTTATCGTTGTATACTGTCCGTGGCAAAGCGCGAATGAATCAGTGAAGCATTGTCAATCATTCATTCATTCGGAGGTTGGAGAGATCGAGAGATCTCAGTTCGGTACGAACCATTTTTGTGATAGAAATGCAATAAATGTTTGCTCAGTTAGATTAAGGTTTACTATGTAAAATTGTAAGTATATGTATAATGTTTTTTATTAGTGAATAAAAATGTTCGAAATAATGATATTTTATTATTCCCACGAGTTTTATGACACGAGACCTAAAGTCGGGGATATACTAAGAGTAATATGTTCCCAGTTTGGTTCAATTATGCTTAAAGTACGCCATACAAGCTACGGTCCACCGGAGAGGTCTAACCTGTACAGGTTTGCCTGCGCAGGTCAACCGGAACGTTTGTGGGTTAAATTCCCACGAAAGGGACATTGAATTTTGCGACCGGTGCACAGTGGTCGGAAAATTATATAATAATAATAATCGTTTATTTCAGATATCAAGATCCATATATGTAGGTACACAGTCCTTTTAAATACTAATTACAATACAAATCAAATTAAATAAATTGAATTAAGTACCTGCTTTAGGTATAGCTTCAAACTTAGACTTACTATTTCACTTTCAAATGACTCGTGAGTTACACTATTCATTGTTATGATAAACGGGTTTTCTACTCACGTTAAATATTCGTTGTAATCAGTGTGATGCGAGCGCGTGAGAGGGAAGGAGACGGTACCGCTTAAAAGCTCCATTCCCTGACGAAAGTTCCCCTGGGAGGAATTGAACACGTTGGATACCAACCTATTTTCAACGAATATTTAACGTGTTTAGACTAACTAATATAATAATATCTAGGTCGCTAGTTCTAGCCAACGTTTATATGTGTACATTTATATACAGTCATTATTTAAACTGCTTTTTTTAGGATCGAGCTCTAACTTTACCTGCAATAACAATTAATTTCCAGAAACATAATAACTACCCTCAAAAGCAATAGGTAGATTTGCCCTAAATAAGGAAGCCTAAACTTTAATTTGGTCACACCTGTGAAATAACAATAGACTTTGTGGGCAGGTAGCTCAGGTACGTATTGTTAAGCTGAGTAGTAAACTCAAAAACACATGTAGGTACCTAAGTAGTGTGGGTATGTAACTTTGCGATCTTTTAATACGTCAATATGACGGTGATTTTGTTTTAAAATGCATATTTTAACGTAAAATTTTGAGCATGGGACTTTTGGGCGTAGTCTAAAAACCATTGAGGTCGGAATTTATCATATTATGCCTAATAGTATGACCTATTAATTGATTTGTGACACATACTTATACCGCAAATGATAACATCACCCAAATACATAGATATTTATAATAAGTTTAGGTCAAAGGTCAATTGGCTCTCTTAAAAGTAAGGTCTCACTAATATTATAAAGCCGAAAGTTTGTTTTTAAGGAGGTTTGTTACCTCTTCACACAAAAACTAGGCTACGGGTTGAGCTGAAATTTTGCACACGTATACATCATAACCAGGATTAATACAGAGGCTACTTTTTATCCGGGTACAACGCATGCAAAGCGGCGGGCATAAGCTAGTCTAACATAAAAATTGAACAAAATATCTGTGTCACATTTACCCCTCATAGTCAGTATGACCAAATGACGTATTTTTAATTAATTCATAATCTTCAAGAGTGGACGGTCCTGGACCAAGGTCAAAAGTCATGTGGCTTCCTTATAGGTTGGTTTATAGAGGTAATATCGACCGGTAACGGAAGGAATTACGAAGATAAGAAAACCCATTTTCATACATATCGTCACGTTTATGGCAAAGTGCTGAATCTGCACTTTTGGCGAAAATGACTTTTTAATGCCAAACCGCTTTTAATGCGGTGATACACATTGTGGCAAATAATTATATCTCTAGTATTTATAGTTTTTAAGATACGATAACAGCAAATAAGCGAATTTGAGCAAATTTTAATATTGTACTATGGTAAATTCTCGTAAATGTAGATTAGACATTTTACTACTGAGTTCCTTTTTTTAAACCAAAAAATCACAAAAGTAAACTAGCGTAAATGACAGATTCACGTATTTGCTAACATTATTTTATGGATGAGAGCACTAATTTGACCACAGCAAATGAGCGTATGTGTCAGATTCGCGTTTTTGCTAACCTTATTGTATAGATCAGAGCACCAATTTGACCACAGCAAATGAGTGTATGTGTCAGTTTCGCGTTTTCGCTAACTCTATTTCATTGATGAGAGCACAAATTGTACCGTAGTAAATGTGTGTATGTGTCAGATTCGAGTATTTGCCAATCTTGTATTGATGTCAGAATCATGTTTTCACGACATCAAATTGACATAAGCTATCGAATTTGAGTGACATTATTATGCTAGAAGTTAATTAATTTTAAATTGTTACAGTAATTCTGTGTCTACAAGTCAGTCTGGGAGGTCTGAAGTAGGGATGATTGATATTTGAAAAACATCGATGTCATAATCGAACCGCTGTCTGTCTGTACCATATGTGCTTAGATCTTTAAAACAACGCAACTGATTTTGATGGGGTTCTTTTCAATGGATATAGTGATTCAAGAGGAAGGTTTATATGTATAATACACGTATAATATAGTAGAGGAACACTGATAATTTTTTAGGTTTCTAATCATCATCATCATATCAGCCGTAGGACGTCCACTGCTGGACAAAGGCCTCCCTCATTGATCTCCAATTACTGCGGTTGGAAGCCGTCTCCATCCACCGCCGACCAGCAGTTCTCACCAAGTCGTCTGTCCATCTTGTAGGTGGTCGTCCTACGCTGCGCTTGCCGATACATGGCCTCCATTCGAGAACTTTGCGGCCCCATCGGCCATCTGTTCTGCGCGCTATTTGGCCTGGCCATTGCCACTTCAACGTGCTAATCCGTTTGGCTATGTCGGTGACCCGAGTTATTCTACGTATCTCCTCATTTCTGCTTTGATCCCGTAGAGAAACCCCAAAGATAGCCCTCTCCATAGCTCGTTGAGCGACTCTGAGCTTATTCATAAGGCCAATAGTGAAGGACCACGTCTCGGTTCCAAATGTCATCACTGGTAACACACACTGATTGTAGACTTTCATCTTAAGGCACTAAGGTATGTTGGACGAAAAGACGTTGCGAAGTTTCCCAAACGCTGCCCATCCGAGTTGGATTCGACGATTGACCTCTTTCTCGAAGTTGGACCTACCTAATTGGACTGTTTGTCCTAGGTATACGTACGCGTCGACAACTTCAAGAGCGGAGTTCTCAACGAGTGATGTATTCGTCATTAATATTGATGCCCAGCCCTTTCCATTCCAGGAGCTTAAAGGCATCTTCCAAAGCGGTCGTTAACAGTTTCGGAGAGATTAGGTCTCCCTGTCTTACGCCTCTTTTTAAGGAATTCGCCTTCGAGCTCTGTTCTTGTACTCAGACTGACATAGTGGCCTTTGTATACAAACACTTCAACACTTCGATGTACCGATAGTCAATTCGGCATCGTTGGAGAGACTCAAGCACCGCCCATGTTTCGATCGAATCGAAGGCTTTCTCATAGTCCACAAACGCAAGTCATAGCGGCAAGTTATACTCTTCGGTCTTCTGTATGACTTGCCGCAGCGTATGTATGTGGTCTATGGTACTGCCTTTTCGGAACCCGGCTTGTTCGGGGGGCTGGAAGTCATCAAACCTGCGTTCGAGACGTTTCGCGATGACCCTTAAAATCAGCTTATAAACATGGCTCAACAGCGAAATGGGTCTGTAATTCTTAAGTAAGGTTTTGTCACCTTTATAAACCTGAAGTTTGATAAACCTAAAGTAACATATGTCAGAATGATGTCGGAATTTCAATTTTGTTGTATGCTGCTTTATCTGGTTCAGAACCATCCAGCAGCCAAAGTTATTGGCCACGTATTTTTTGAGTCTGGATACACTCGTATGGAATGTGATTTGATCCATTCAAAGATAGAGCAAAAATCGAAAACACTCCTGTTTACACACCGGAGGATAGACTCAAATAATTTATTCATTTATTGCACAGTAGATATAAAACATTACGGAGTATACACCCCAAGACGTTAGAATCTACATAAAATAACAATCAGGAACAAGAACAATAAAGCCAGATACATAAAAATAAAGCATAAACAGGAAAAATACCTACATATATGAGTATCTCAAGAAAATAGAAATGAAAAAAGTAAATCACGAGAACATAATAAGTCAAAAGTATACAAAAAAGAAAAAAAATACAAAATATATAAAAGATTTTTTCTTTTATATATTTTAAACATTAGAAATACCTTCAGTATAGGACAAATTCAATAAGGATGGCAAGGACAAAACCTCGCCCCTTTGATGTAACAACGATGCTACACGGTGAATTTTTAGAGTTCAAATCTTCTCAGCTCCAGTTTGTTATGGACGTCCCAAAAAATACTAAGAATAATGAGAATAGCGATAAAAAAAATAAGTTTCCAGACGCTGTATGAATTTAATATCGGAAAGAGTGTCCAAAATAGTTTTTCATTAAAATAGACTATAACGATGGAAGCTTCATTGAATTCAAACTGAAGCCGAAAAAGTTCAATAGTTTATCTATAATTCCAAATCCCGTATACTGTGAAATATTGCCCATTTCCAAAGCAAAAAAATGTCTGCTAAAATTATGTTATGGTCTGCTGATACCAAGAACGTATCATCAATACTTTGAAAGTCTTTCAGTGTGTGATGCTGATGTGGACCGTCTGCCTGAGCCTGACATGGAAGAAGGAGACGACACAGAATAAATTAAAAAGTTAAAGAATCCACAAACATTTGTTTAGATGTATGGATGTTTGTTACCTCTTAACGCAAAAACAAGGCTACGGTTTAACATGAAACCTTGCACACGTATAAATGTTGACCAGGATTAACACATAGGCTACTTTGTAGTGTACTTATGCGGGCACAACGCTTGCGAAGCGGCGGGTACAAGCTAGTTATGGATATGCCTTATCTAAGGCAACTTATGTATATAACTACGGAACCATTATGAGTATCCTGCCTGACACATACATGGCTGTTTATTTAATAGTAATTATTATTAATTATGTAAGTAATAGATTATTGTATAATAACCTCTAATTCGCCACAAATAAAACCTTTTTAATGTAATTACGAATTGTTTTATTCATTTTTTATATCAGATTCACTTGTTTGCAGTTAAATAACGGTACGAACAGCTATTTTTACGGTGCAAAGTAGCGAATATGACACATACGTAAGTTTGCTATGGGCTAAAAATTAGAAGATTTTTTTTTTCTATGCAGTTGTAAAGTCGCGAATCTGCATTATTACGCTAATCCAGTATGAATGTCTATAAATAATTAGTATATATGATGATGCTTTCAGTTTAATACATAAATAGATATCAAAATTCTAAATTAGTCTTTCCATACTATTTCAAAAATTAAAAAACCTGTTTTTTTTCTGTTTTTTTGCTCTCCTGAACAATTTGATTTTTGCAGATTCAGTACTTTGCCATAAACGTGACGATATTCAAATTCAAAATTCAAATTCAAATGCTTTATTCAGTAATAAAAGGTACAAAAGTTTTAGCCAGGGTTGAAAACACCTTTTAAGTATTATAAATACTTGTGTTAGGTGTTTTCGCTCTTCCAAATCATAGTTATAAATAAAATTTTAGACATAAATAGGTACTTATAAACACTTGAATTAAATAAAACAATGCAAAATAAAATTAACTTAACATATTATGTGTGTTAGGTATTTTCATTCTTAAATACATTTCAAATCATTACTTAATTAATAAAAATAACATTTGGGCCTACATTTGAACAAAATAAGTTAACATTTACATTACTACTAAAATAATCATTTTCTGTGTGCTATTATGTGTGTTAGGTATTTTCATTCTTAAATACATTTCAAATCATTACTTAATTAATAAAAATAACATTTGGGCCTACATTTGAACAAAATAAGATAACATTTACATTACAACTAAAATAATCATTTTCTGTGTGCGGGTAGGTCGACCGCTGTGCCATTGTGCTGTGAGGTCCAAGTGTAAATATGTTGCGTATTTGCTTCGGAGTTGAATTAAGAATTAAGGATTTTGTTAATGTGTAAATGCGAGCAATATGTGTGCGTAAAAAATAAGTATATATAAATATATCCTTATATGTATATGTATGTATGTATGATGTAGATAATAGGTATGTGTATGTGTTGTTTCTTGCGGCACCAGTCTCGTAAGAGCCTGGGCAACAAGAGAACAACGAGTGTATGTACATGAGTGTGTGTGTGTGTGTGTGTGTGTGTTTGTGTGTGCATGAGTGTGTGTGTTTGAGCGTAATGTGTTTAGGGTTTGCCTTCTACAGTTTTAATTACTTTAACCTTTCCAAAAGAAATTCAATATCATCATATCCTAATTGCAATAGCCAGTTTGATAGGGTTATTTTACATTTATAGTTATTAAGGGGGTATATATTTAATATTTTATTAACCTTATTATATAGGTATCTAGATTGGCAGATATACTGTCGACTTGCGAATGTCGAGTTTATATGAGATTTGTGGGTTACCATATAGTGTTTTCTTTTTGTCAATATAGTGGGGTCAAATTCAAGGGTATTGTGCAATTTCAAAATAATATTTAACACGTACAATTTCCTTACTGTTAGTACTTCTGAAATAGAGTAAATCATGTTAGTGGGGTATTTATACGGCTTAAAATACATTAATTTTAGTAAAGACCTTTGAGTTCTTTCCAGATCCAGAAAATTTATCTTAGTAGCACCTCCCCAAATCGGTATACAATAAGTTAAAATAGATTGTGCTAAAGATATATATATTTGTTTAAGGAGTTTGGGCGGTGCTACATGTCTGAGGTTTTTAAAAATGTACATTAGTTTTCTGGATCTAGTCATGAGTTGTTCAATATGGGCATGCCATGATAGACGTTGGTCTATAACCACTCCTAGGTACTTTGTAGTTTTTACTTTTTCTAGATTAGGGCAAACACAGTAAGGGCTATTGTTGCAGTTGTGTATTTTAATATTAAAGCTAGTGTCAGGTTGAGAGCTGTTGTACATGGTGAAACAAATAAAGTTCGTTTTTGCTACATTAAGTGTTAGTAAGTTTGATGTTAACCATGTAGCAACTTGCTGTAACCCCTTTTCTGTTTTGTCCCTAACATCGTTCCATGAAGTTCCATGAAAGACAATAGCGGTGTCATCCGCATAGGATATTATGTGTCCTCCGTTAATTTTCAAATTGCAAAGGTCATTTATATAGGCTAAAAACAATGTGGGTCCTAACACACTTCCCTGAGGCACTCCATAGTCGACAGACACATAGTCACTCATGGCTCTACCAATTTTGACTATCTGTTTTCTATCATGGAGGTAGTCTTTAAATAATTCAAGTGCAGTGCCTCTGATACCCAATTTAAACAACTTTTGAATTAGAATGGGGACAGAGACGGTATCAAAGGCCTTTTTGAGGTCCAGGAACACCGTCAGGCACTTATTTCGTTTATCTACGTGTTCCACTATATGGTTAGTAAGAGCTATCACAGCATCTTCAGTTGAAACACCTTTCCTGAATCCAAATTGAAATTTTGAAATTAAATTGAATTTATCTAAGTACGAAATTAGTCTATTATTTATAATTTTTTCGAGTATTTTGGAAACAGACGGTAAAACAGAAATAGGTCTATAGTTACTAACGTCGTCTCTGTTCCCACTCTTGTAAATTGGTGTGATTAAAGATTGTTTGAGGGTAACGGGAAATGTTCCTTGAGAAAAACATAAGGTTACTAAATGACTTATAATGGGAATCAAAATATTTTTAGACAATTTTAGGAAACTTGTAGGGATATTATCATATCCAGGGGAACTTTTTTGTTTCAAATTACTAATTATTCTATTTATTTCATCAGGGTCTGTATCAAATAGTACGAACGAGGAAACTTGATTTTCAAGTGGACTGAAAGCACAATTATCATGTAAATAGTTATTATTTCGCTGAGTTATATTTTCAGCAAGTGATTTGCCTATACCAGAAAAATAAGTATTAACATAGTTAACGGAGTCAACAGTTGTAGCCTTAATTTTAAGTAGTTGTGTGTTAGGTGTTTTTGCTGTTTTAAAATGTGTTATATTGTTAATCGTATTCCATAATGCTTTACTGTTTGTTGCTGATTTTTCCAATTTCTTCCTTTCATAATGTCTTTTTAGTTTTTTTATTAAATTGTTACAATAGTTTCTGTACCTACAATATGTTATTTTCAAGATTTTATTTTCAGGATTACTTTTAAGTTTTTTCTGCATTGCATTCCTATTTCTAATACACCGTAAAATGCCTTGTGTAATCCACGGTTTTAAAATACGTCTGCTCCTAGGTATAGTTATCGTTTTAGTATAATCTTTTAGATTTTTTTGTATTGTATTAATTAAAATTGAAGAAAGTAAATTAGGGTCATTAATTTTAAGCAAATCTGTAGAATTTAATTGTAAATTTTGTAGTGCATTATTATAGTCAGTGGTCGTTTTAGTATTGCGAAAATTTGTATACTTATTTATTTTTGAAAGTTTCAGTAGTATAGTCAGATGGTCTGTAATAGAAGTATTAAGTACAGCAATTGTAGCAGTGTTTTTAGTTAGGTTAAGTTTAAGAATGACATGGTCGAGACAATTGCTAGCACGGGTAGGGATGTGATGACCGGATAAAAGCCCATGAATGGATAATGCGTTTAAATAGTTAAGTCGGTTATTTCTTTCGCAGCTTCGTTCATCGGTTTTAGGCGTGAGGTTTATATTTATGTCTCCTACTATTATTATATTTTCAGATTTTATTTCATTTAGGTATTTGCTTAGAGAGTTTGTAAAGGTTTCGGCATTATTATTTGAGGGTGAACGATAAATACATAAAATAATTATTGAGTTTATACTAACTTGTAGGCAAGAAGCATGTTCCAATATTACTTCCTTTACAAGAACGTTAAGGTTACTTCTGATGTATACTGTCACACCATCATTTTGGTTCAGATGGTTGCTCGTAGTGAAGGAATTGTAGTTAATGAGGTTAGGTAAGGGTTTTGTGTTTATAAGTCTGCATTCCGTCAGAACCATAACGTCTACTTCAAATTTTAGTTCCGTTAATGTCAATTCCAAGTCGTTAATATTACTATAGACGCTTCTTATGTTTTGCGTTAGTATCATCAGGTCTGAAGGTTTTTTCTGCATCTTAGATGGCAGTTCTTCCACGTTACATATAAATGCATCTGCAATATCTGTTTTATGTACAATGTTTGATATACAACCTATACACTCAATTTTTTTATGGTTTTTATTAAAAAAAAAGTCAGCTAGTTACTATATTGTACAATGTGTTCATGTTTCCAAGCAAACTTCCTACGAAAGGTACATTTTAAATTTTATGACTACTGTGCGGCGCAAGATCGAAAATCAATTCTTTCGATGCCATCGCAAAAAGAACGGAAGCGAATATGGCGTATTTTGCATGCTTCTGATCTTAGACGAGATAAATGTTTTACCTCGTCTAAGTTTCTGATGCAACAAAACACAGGACAAAAGTATCAATCAAACAATAATTTATTTATTAAAACCTTACCAACATTATATATAACATATACCGTAATTATCAAGACCTTCTTCCCGTGCTAGTTAAAAAACTGTGTTACGGCAAGGCAAGGTCTCTCGAACTAAGTACATGCACACAAAAAAATACATTACAAAGGTTGTACATACTAATATTATTGTTACGTTATTGTCTATACTCTAGCATGGTCAGACTTCAAATATTTATGGTTAGTCGCTAAGGATTGCAGAAACAAAGATTTCTATGCCATTCTGTCACCGTCAAAATATGACTTCAATCAATTCAGATGTATTTTTACAAGACTCTAATATACTTTACAAACATTTTCCTACCAGTTCTATCAAATTTGAGAGTCACTAGGAGTGGATTGGCTCCTCCATCTATCGACAAAGTGGGTTTGCAGTTTTATGTCCAGCTGAATAACACGTCGGCAGAGGATGTATTGGTAGAGCTGATTCCTGATGAGTGCTGTTTGACTGGTGATATCGAAGACTGTTGCAGCGTTCAGATAGTCGGAGACTGTTCTGAAGTTGTGCCAAGGGGTAAGACCTGGTTCAGAACTAGCTCGATGCTAATTCATAAGACCTCCGTGGCGCTGGTCTGATAGCTGATTTCGAGTTCGATTCCTCGTTCACAACAAATGTTTGCTTTTACTGCAAATGTTTGTGCTTAGTGATGTTGTGTTAAACTATAATGTTCAGCGTTATTTAAGTATTCCATTTACCATCTGGCACCTACTCATAACAAAAAGCCGTGTTGGCTGAGTGGTATGTACCCCCTTTGAATGCGAAGGACGTGGGTTCGACACCGGCCGTGCAATGAATATTTATTTCATGGAAAATGTTAGTGCACATTTAACACGTGCTATAACGGTGACGGTAAACATCGTGGGGATACCCGCGGCAGGATATTTTCCTCTGACTAATAGCTGACTTACCTGAGAGGATGCTAAAGGTACTGGGCAAGCCTAAAGCTAGATTCACATTGTCTGACGTGTTGTGTTGTGGTGCATCAGAAAGGTATCGGTTTCATACATTTAATATGTTAGCGTTCACATTTCTCTGATGCAGTGTGTTCTGACGGCTTGTGTTGTGTCGCATCAGAAACGATCCCGGTCCATGTCAGGTTGGGTGAGGTGCGGGGGGCGGTGCAGCGACACGGTACAATGGATCGGACTATACTCTAGCCAAACTCAAGATGCAATATTTACTAACATTGGAAATCAGCTGATTTTTAGGGTTGCTCCTCGAAACTTATAGAGTCATGACTGAATTAGATGATTTTACCAATAAATTCTACAAGATTTGTTACAATTTTCAATAGTTACGTCATTTCTATGGAAAATCTAACTTTTTCAATTTACAAATCTTCATTAGGTGATCAAAAACGAAGATTAAAATCCACAGAGATTTTTTGTGTTCCTAACAGTGCCAACCATAACGAACTTTGGCTTTGACTTCCTGGGTCGCAAACAGTTGGATATTTATTAGCTATGATTCGGGATTAAGAATACACTACAACATTACTCATAGAAAGAGCAACAATAAATTCATATGTAGTTTTCAAGGCAATAAAGACGGGTTTTTGAATGGCGGGGAACTAATATTCGAAAGCAAAAGTGGAGATGGAGATTATCATAAAGAAATGAAATGATAATGTAATTGATGAATTCATCATCCAGGTCTCCGGAGAAACATCAAGTAGCTTAGAATCTGACAGTGATGATGATTAAATAATCATCATCACTGTCAGATAGAGTCATGCTTAATTAATTAATTGTCCCAAAAAGAGTTATTTTAGGACATTAACTAATTAAGCATGATGATAAGTAATGGTAATAATGTATATACTTTATTTATATGTACCTATTTTAAATGTCCCAGAAGAGAGACACATAAATGAAACGGGCTATTAACGTTATAAATGTTAGTTAAAATTTCTATTTGGTCTTATATAATCTTCCTTAGCTAGTAGCAGCTTCAACTCTATAGGTAATGATAAAACTGATGATGATGATGATAATTAATTAATTTGACAGCAAATAATATTATTTGATATTCAATATTTATCTAAATATATAAATAGCGAAAATAGCACAGCCGAAAAAATGTTTTCACTCCTGATATCAGCTGATTCAACTGTCAGTGCATTGTTAGTAAATATTGCATCTTGAGTTTGGCTAGAGTATAGTGTGCATGCACCAATGTGTTGTTGTGACGTGTCAGTGACGCACGTGCAAGTATGAAATTGCAAATCATCTTCAAAATCTGAATCGGATGATTCATTATAAAACATTGCGAATGTGTAAACTTTTCGAAAGCCAAGACAGGACTGATTAATAAATGCTTCATAATGCATCATACCGCGTCATATAGATGTGAACAGTAGCCATTACGACAGAGAGCATCACGACACAACACGTCAGACAAATGTGAATCTAGCTTAATTCATCTTACAATTTCTCAGGCACCAGCATCCCATACAGCATGAATACCAGTTGCTGACGCTGTATAAATCATCTTAAATAGATGCTAAGCCCTTGCCCATAACACGAGTTTTGCTTATTTTAGGAGCAAGGTGGTGCTGTGTGTAATGTCCAGCATTATTTATTTTTATTATTATTTTTACAGAAACAACAAAAACTCTGGAGCTTGTTGCCCCCTTAATATACCCTTTTGAAAGAATTGGATTCTGCTCTATTCATGTAGACTCTAAACCGGTTGATAGAAGGAGATTTACTAGAGAAGCGCTTACGATACATTTCGATACTAGAATCAATAAAGACACTGATATCGACAGAGGTACTTATGGTATCAATGAAGTCGAAGAAAGAAGCAATTTAGTTACACATTGTAAGAATAAAGACGAGGATACTCTTAATAACTGTAAACAGGTCAACTGTGACAAGTATTACAACGGAAAAAAAATATATTTTGATAAAGTAAAGAAACGCTGTACTGAAGTACCAACCTGCTATTATAGAGAGTCGAAAGAACCTAACCAGATTTATGACACTGAAGACAATGAATGTGTTGATTTGGCATCCATCGCTGATGGTGATTTAGAATTTGTTAAGTCGTTAGTTGAAAAGCACAAGCAGGAATCCAATATAACATCTAGGGTTACAGAAGGGAGTCCAATTATAGACACGAAGACCACTGAAGCTAAAGACATAAATGCAAAACATCAAGAAACACCACTCATAAAGAGTTTGTGCAGTATTGCAGCGCAGTATATATCAAGATACAAATACACAATAGGTGTTTTAGTATTTGTAATTGCTGGTCAATGTTGTTTGATCATGAATTTGTTCTACTGTTTGACTAGCGGCTCCTCATGCTGCAAGAAGAAAGACCTCTGTACATTCTTTAATAATAGACAGGACGAGTCGGTTACAACACCTCTCATTGGCACTAGTGAAAACACAGATACAACAAAGTGCGATCTACTTAGTGAATCTTCTGACATAGAAAAAATTAAATGTTACAAAGCCTGCCAGAAGGATGCGAAAATCTGTATGTCCGATGACATACTGTCTAAATGTTTGAATAGAAGAAATTGGGGATCAATGTCTGTGCCTCAGAATAACCGCAAAGAATACAATGTGGGAGTTGAGCATCCTGAAAACGAAATAGAACGTAACCAAACGGAAGATGAACATTATGAACAGATAAAAGAAGAAGAATTTAAGGATAGCAAAGATGTAAGACAAGGAACTTTAGACACTAATAAGCAAGTTGCATTCAACACAAATGAAACTTACCACCATTCCGACAGCATATCGGAAACGGAAATTAAATGCCACAGTTACAACTTTCATCTAAGCCAATATAATTTAGATTTTAACAAGAATACACATAACACAGATTCTGTTGTAACTGAAAAGGGTGCGCAGATTTGCTTCTCAAACGACTCAATCGATGATTATTTATCTGAGCGTGGTGTGTTATTCTTTAGTGAAAACGCATCAAAGTTGTCTTTTGCTTCATCAAAGTCGCCTGAAAAATCATCTTTGACCAACCTGACCAGTAAAACATCGAAGAGCAATGTTATAAAACATGTTTTTTCATATCTGACTAAGTTTAAATCCAATCCATCTTCAGATCCGGGAGTTAAGAAGTCTAAAAGTAAAGACTTGGAGTTGATACACATTTCTCGAATGCCAAGTAATTCTTCTAGCAGTGACACACAGCTTAACAAGAATTCGAAGATGGTTAAGGAACCTAGGAACTCGATGTAGATTTTTGTTTTATGTTTTTAGACTAGATTTTTATTAAAAGTCTATTTGTTTATTATTATTTTATTTAATAAAATATATACATAGTATATTATTACACGTGTAGGTACTAAGCCAAAAGGGGTGATTCTGACCATCTCAAGGAATTGTTCTACGACTTTTCAAGATTCAGTGATTTTCATTTAAGAAAAGACCACGAAAGTTTTATCTTTAACACCTGATTATACGATAATGGCAACTTAAAAGCAACCATAAATAGGTTTCTTTTTATTAAAAAGTAACGAAAAAAATAATAAAACCGGACAAGAGCGAGTCGGACTCGCGCACCGAGGGTTCCGTGCCATCATACAATATAATATATGACAAAGGCGGTTTTATATTTGTTGGAGAACCTTGACAGCGCCATCTCTTGTCTGATAGCGGAACTTATGTAGATATTTCACACTTTCGATGATTTCTAAAAAGGTATGCTAAGTAGAGACTTTGTAATAAATTTCCTGTAATCTTTACATACACTTCTAATAGCAATAAAAGTTTCAGAGGCTTATCTCCGCAACTTATCTCTTACTTTTTGGGGGGAGCGCTATTTTGTTCAACATTTTTGTAAATAACTCAAAACTGATAAAATTTATAGAAAAACTAAAAACTGTTTATCAATGTGCAAATGAATACCTTTCATATGATACCCCACATCACCTAGTAACTTTAAAAAAAATTTGAAAACCCCCTCCCACCCCCATTTTCTAAAAAAACTATGCAAATTAGAGAGTTCGCTATAGTTTTATTATAAAGTTTACATCTACTTCTATTAGCTATAAGTATCACGGGTTTATCTCTGCGAACTTCGGAGATAAGGGGGGAACGGTCGTTTGTTCAACATTTTTGTAAATAACTCAAAACTGATAAAATTTATAGAAAAACTAAAAACTGTTTATCAATGTGCAAATGAATACCTTTCATATGATACCCCACATCACCTAGTAACTTTAAAAAAAATTTGAAAACCCCCTCCCACCCCCATTTTCTAAAAAAACTATGCAAATTAGAGAGTTCGCTATAGTTTTATTATAAAGTTTACATCTACTTCTATTAGCTATAAGTATCACGGGTTTATCTCTGCGAACTTCGGAGATAAGGGGGGAACGGTCGTTTCTTCAACATTTTTGTAAATAACTCAAAAACCATACGGCATAAAGTAAAACTAAAAACTGTTTATTATTTTTGCAAATGAATACCTTTCATATAATACTTCATATTACCTATTAACTTCACAAAATTTTTGAAAACCCCTCTTCCACCCCTCTTGTCTAAAAAACTATGCAAATTAGAGAGTTCGCTATAATTTTCCTATGAAGTTTACATACACTTAAATTACCTAAAAGTATTACTGGTATTACTCTGCATACTTCGGAGATAAGGGGGGAAACGGTCGTTTTTTCAATATTTTTGTAAATAACTCAAAAACGATACAGCTTAAAGGAAAACTAAAAACTGTTTATTAATGTACAAATACCTTTTATATGATACCCCACATCATCTAGTTACTTCACAAAATTTTTGAAAACCCCTCTTCCACCCCCCTTATCTAAAAAACTATGCAAATTAGAGAGTTCGCTATAATTTTACTATAAAGTTTACATCTACTTCTATTAGCTACTTGTATCACGGGTTTACCTCTGCAAACTTCGGAGATAAGGGGGGGGGGGGAACGGTCCTTTTTTCAACATTTTTGTAAATAACTAAAACACAGTACGGCTTAAAGTAAAACTAAAAACTGTTTGTTAATGTACAAATAAATACATTTCATCTGATACCCCACATCACTTAGTTACTTCACAAAATTTTTGAAAACCCCCCTTCCACCCACCCCCCTTGTCTAAAAACTATGCAAATTAGAGAGTTCGCTTATAAATATTATTGGCTATGTTACTTCGGGATAATGTAACATTCAACAGATGAAAAATAAATAAAAACATACTAAAATCCAAACATTTAAATCTCTTTTTATGATTAGTAAATTTAGTAAATGATTTGGTTTTAAAGAAACTTCATAAAAGAGGAGGTAGGTACTTGAGGGCGGGCCCTGACTGAGGTCGCGGCACTTCGCTGCCGAGCAGGTCAAGCAAGCGCAAATACCAGCCCAAAGGTCGCTTTGGTATCTGCGCCTGCTACGGAATGCCGCATCATGCCGAAGCGTCCTTCGGGCTGTCGAAACACATGCCGTGCCGTGCCGCGACGGCAGGCAGAGCTGGTAACACCCACCCAAACAGTGTATGTACCTACCAATTCTTATCAGTAAATATCTAATCTAATCTAAGGATCCCACTGCTGGGCAAAGGCCTCCCTTCCCTCTCTCCATACTTCCCGGTCCAAGGCGTTGGTCGACCAGTCAGCACAATATGGACACCGCCATCTGCGCCTGGGCCGGCCGCGCGGTCGTAAATATCAATTGGAACAATTTATTTTGAGCTCATTAAATGACTGTGAAAAGATTGGCCACGTTTATTGCATATGTAAATCTGTAATAGATTCTGTTGTCGTTAAAAGTGATTGCTTGCACTGCACACTTTGGTTGACATTGTTCCATTTTATGCGGATTCTGTGTAAGTTTTTAACTTTTCAATTTGTATAACCACACTCAGGCAGAACATTTGACATAATATCAAAATAGAAAATAAATTTGATCACAATATCATTAATCTTAGAGTCAAATACGTACGCATACCTACGTTCAAAGTTGATTTATTTCTAATTTTATAATATTTTATTAATATAAATTTAGGTTATTGTTATAATGCAACATCAGCAGCATAGCTTTTACAAAAAAATATAAAATAATTTATTAGCCAAAGTTAAAAAATTTACAATACACGTTGACAGTGGTCCCCGCACGAGGCAAGCCGCGGGAGACCTCATCACAGAGTTCGAATTACAAAGCAAACAACTAAAAGAGAACAGAATAACAACTATAACCATACATATAAAAACATACCATATTGAATTCAAGTTTACGAAAAGAAAAAACTTACCGACTGTCCGCTCGGTAAACACATCCGCGTATTTATATCGCACATAAAGTAGATTCTCGAAGTTGAAGTTTCTAGATTGACACACAATAGAGACAGGACAACAAAAAACAAGTAAACAACTTTTATAACTTTGTTTACAACCCGCACTATTGTATAACTAATATAACAGTCCAACTAAGTGAAAATGCAATTAGAGCTCTCTGCATAGCAATATGGTCGATTTATTAGGAGTGTGGGAGGGGAAGGGGGAATATATAGGATATAATAAATAAATAGGTAAGTAAGCAAGCTTGGAATACTCATCAAAGAATGCTAAGGAGGTCTTAAGTAGCATCGTAGTCTAGGGTTAGCAGCCAACGTCTTATTTTTTCCTTCACGCCATAAAAGGAGCTGGATAGATCGCAATGTTTGATCACGCGACGATAAATTAAAGGGAAGGCAAAATATTTGAACCGTTTGGTAAAAGCGGTTTTAGTGGTAGGGATCCTAACTTTTATACGTCGACCTTTTTGTGTTGATTGTGTTTGTGTTTGGGCAGAGAAAGTCCTGTGGCATGATGAAACTGCACATGAGATATAAAACTGGCGAATAGTCAAGGTTTGCGTTTCAGAATGAAGAGAAGCAGTGGGAAATCTAAATGGTTTTCGAAACATAAATTTTAAAACAGCTCTGTGTGCGCGCTCCACGCCGATCATTGCAGACTTGGAACCGCCACCCCAAACGGTGATGCAATAGCTTACGATAGATAGGCAGAGAGCCGAGTATACAATCATAAGCGTGTCTTTATCAGCGCTATCACGAAGTAGTTTCATGATGTGAATTAGTTTTCTGGTTCTGACTGAGAGAGCGTTTATGTGATGGCGAAAGGTGAGCTTTTCATCCACAAGGACTCAATTATATATTATATTACTTATAAATCAATTTTGTCATAAATTATAGTTTAATGATTAAGCTATTGCTTAAATGATATAACGATAATATTGACGAGCTCTGTGGCGCAGCGGGCGAAAGTCCGCCTGCGCTGCAAGCAAGAGTCCAGTCAAGTCCCGAGGCGGGACAAATGTCTGTAAGATCTGCAGATATTTGTTCAGGGTGTTCTGGTTGTTTTTCTATGTATAATAAAAATATTTATCTATGTAGTATATGTGGTGTAAGGAGTTCCAAATAACATCTTCTAGAACCCAAGCCAACCTCACCGGCCCGTGGTACACCCTGCCGACCAACAGACGAGGCTCTGGCGAAACCACCCACCAACCCGCATTGGACCAGCGTGGTGGGTTATGGTCCAACCCCCTTCCTTCATGAACCACACAAATACACAACGTCCCCAAGTGCCTGGCGATCCGGGGGTCAACGCCAATGACAGTAGGCCGACGACCCCTATGGTCAGGGGCCAGATGAATCTCCAGGCGAGGATCTTAAACTGTCAAACGACTCAAGCTACGAAAATGGACACTGAAAAGCTCAAAATTCTAACCTATAATGTCAAAACTCTACGATCAGAGGAAAGGTTAGTAGAGCTCGAGAATGCCCTCAAATATATCAACTGGGACATTATAGGCTTAGCAGAGGTGAGGCGAGAAGGTGAAAACACACTAGAACGTGCTCAAACTATCTTTTATCACAATGGGTACGGAGGCCAGTATGGTGTGGGATTTTTAGTAGACAAACGGTGGAAATCTAACATCAAGGAGTTTATTTCATACTCTGACAGAATAGCTGTTCTAAAATTCCACATAAGTAGTAAAACCGTTCTTACATTAATTCAAGTTCATGCGCCAACATCTGCGCGACCCGACGATGAAGTCGAGGAGTTCTATGACTTGCTGGATAAAGCATGCGATGACAATAGAGGGACTTGGACTATTGTACTCGGGGATTTTAATGCCAAAATAGGCACAAAACTAGCCCAAGAAAATAACATGATTCTTGGCCCACATGGAACAGGCATCAGAAACCCCCGAGGAGAACGACTCTTAAACTTTGCTTTTGGGCAAGGTTTGAGTTTAAGCAACAGCTTCTTCTATAAAAAACCTCATCGTCGCTGGACATGGTTCTCTCCCGACAAAACCACCAAAAATGAAATAGATTTTTGTCTTTCTTCCAATAAGGAAATAATTAAAAACGTAGAGGTATTAAATAATATAAAATTTAGCTCAGACCATCGTCCAGTACGTTGTAGTATAAAATTCCACTTTAAAATTCAACGACTAAAAATGATTACACAAACGATTAGAAAATTAGACAAAACTATCCTCATCAGAAATCAAGACCAGTTTTGTCTAGATTTAAAAAACAGCTTCGCTCTTTTGGATGCCAAGAACTGTGAAGACGCCCAAACACAATATTCGAACATAATAAAAAGTATCAAAATCGCTAGTCAAAAAATTAAACACGACAAAATTAAATCTAATAAACTGAGTAATCAAACTAAAATACTTATAGAAGAAAGACAGAAGTTAACATTGTATACACCAGAATATAAATTAAAAGATAAAGCTGTAAAAAGAAAAATACGGAATGATATAAGGAAATATAATGAAGAATTGATTAGAGTTGCGTTAGATAAAAATAAGTCTCTCAGAATAGCAATGAGAGGAACACAGACTGGTAAAACTTCAATTACTCAAATTAAGGACATAAATGGATTAATACAGAGAGAAAAAAGAAAAATTTTAGATGTTTGCACTACATACTATCAGAATCTTTATTCAAACAAAAACAATTTAACGTCAACAGTCAACTACTCATGCCCAAATAGTATACCTTGGATCACAGGAAATGAAGTACATCGCGCAATAGTCAGCCTTAAATACGGAAAAAGTCCTGGAGACGATGGTGTAACTAGTGAGACTTTATAAATAGGAGAGCCTATACTGATCCCTCATCTCACAAATTTATTTAACACAATTTTACAAACTGGCAATATACCTTCTAACTTCTGCCACTCCCATATAATTCTACTCCACAAGAAAGGTGACAAGACAGATGTGGCTAACTATCGACCAATAAGCTTGATTTCACACATCTATAAAACTTTTATAAAAGTGATAGAGAACCGAGTATCAGGCCTCCTGGACCAACACCAACCGCCAGAACAGGCAGGCTTTCGCAGGGGCATGTCCACCACTGACCATCTTCAGTCACTAAATCAGCTTATTGAGAAATACACGGAGTACAACCTACCACTTTACATAGCCTTCATCGATTATTCGAAAGCCTTTGACAGTCTTGAGCACTCAGCCATTTTCACAGCACTTAGAAAACAAGATATTCCAACCACTTACATCCAACTCTTAGAACACATTTACCTAAACAGCACTGCAGCCATTAAATTAGATTCTACCGGACAGTCTTTCCAAATACAACGAGGTGTTAAACAGGGTGATCCGCTGTCCCCAAAACTTTTCACAGCCACTTTAGAAGAGGTTTTTAAATCTCTAACACCTAGGTGGTTGGAAAAGGGGATCTTCGTCGGTGATAAGAGATTGAATAATCTCCGATTTGCCGACGATATAGTTCTCTTTTCCACATCAGCAACTGAGCTCGGCACAATGTTGGACGAACTTAACACGGCAAGCCTCAAAGTTGGTCTTTGCATGAACAGGTCGAAAACCAAGATAATGACCAACGCCATAGAATGCAGGTTACAGGTAGGGGATGGGGAAATTGAATATGTCCATGAGTACTTATATTTAGGCCAATTAGTATCCTTCCAGAGCAGACAAGATGTGGAAATAACAAGACGAACTGAAAACGCCTGGAAGGGCTATTGGTCTATGAAAGATCTAATGAAAGGCGATCTGCCACTGACACTCAAAAGAAAACTCATGGACATGTGCATTTTGCCAATCCTCACCTATGGCGCACAGACCTGGTCATTGACCGCTTTGCAAAAGAGCAGACTTGGGGTTTGCCAGCGAGCGATGGAGCGCAGTATCCTAGGAGTCAAATTGTCAGACCGGATAAAAAATAGTGAACTGCGCTCCAAAACACAGATCGCAGACGTCGCCCAAAAATCGGGCCAATTGAAGTGGGATTGGGCGGGTCATGTCTGCCGCAGGCCGGATAAGTCGTGGGCTAAATCCACTACCGAATGGATCCCACAAGACAGGAAACGACCTCGTGGCAGACCAAGACGTCGATGGAGAGACGAACTCGACGCATACTTGGAAGACTGGACCACAGTAGCTCAAGACAGAGAAAGGTGGAAGGAAGGAAGGGAGGCCTTTGCCCTGCAGTGGGACAGTACAGGCTCTTAATAATAATAAAAATAATAATAATAAATGTAGTATAATATATTAAGTATATCAGCCATCTAGTACCCATAACACAAGCTCTGTTTAGCTTGGGGCTAGAAGGTCCTGTGTGATTTGTCCAGAATTATTTATTTATTTATAATGGAACTATATTATGCTCCTTATGCATAAAGTTATATTACGAGTACCTCATTGTATTAGTCCCATAATTTTCATCTTTAGAAACGTGTGTCATAATTATAACGAATCATACACTAGTTGTTCGCCACGATCTTAGAACAAGCGAGGGCCTTCTTGTAATGAAGATACGTACTTAATGATTTATTTGGATAAGGATTTACAAGATATGGATAATTAGTGTAATTTTTGTCGCCAAATCTATCAAGTTTTAATAATATGTAAAAAAAAGTAGTCATAGTGACGTAACTACAAAAAATTGGGCATTTGGCAATAGGAAATGTTTTGTAGTTTTGATACTTTTTTGGGTTCCGTACCCAAAGGGTAAAAACGGGAACGTCTTTTTGCAGCCTCCAGGCTGTATCTCAGGAACCCTTGTAGCTAGACAGTTGAAATATTCACAGAGGATATATTTCTGTTGCCGCTATAACATAAATACTAAAAACAGCATAAAATTAATACTGAAGGGGTCTCCCACACAGCAAACTTAATTTTTTGCCTTTTTTTTCTCGATCTTAATAACAGCAACCGGTAGGTTGGTATGCTTGAAATTTTCACAGACTATTGGTATGGAACAGTTCGTGCGCGAGTTCGTCGCACTTGGCAATTTTTTTTACATATCGAATAACATAATTAATGGAATCAGGCGTTACTTTGCGGAAATCCATATGACAATAAAATGCAATGAAAATATCTAGTTTTAATTCCGCTAATGCTGAGATGCATGTGCACAGCCCTCCTGCCCGCGGGCGGGAGTGTTATTGTCATATCGAATTACATTTTTTTTGTCCTGTCATTAATTCATTTCCGCAGCGCATGTAATGAGAGATATTTTATGGCATTTTTTTACACTTTGGGAAACGTTAGTGAAGTTTTAGTAGGGATTGCTATTTTTTGTAGGAATCAATGTTATTGGCTATGTTACTTCGGGATAATGTAACATTCAACAGATGAAAAATGAATAAAAACATAAAAAATCCTAATGTTTAAATCTTTCCTCTTTATAAGATTAGTATCTTTATATATATATTTTTTTACTTTTTATATATAAAATTCAATGTCCTGACTCACTGACTGACTGACTGATATATCAACGCACAGCCTAAACCACTGGACCTAAAGACTTGAAATTTGGCACACATTTACCTTGAGTATCCCAGAGGTGCACTAAGAAAGGATTTTAAGAAATTCCCACGGAATCGGGAATAAACGGGATTTATATTTTCGAATCAGTGGCTCTGTGTGAAAAACGTTTTAAGACTTCCACGCGAACGAAGTCGCGGGCAAAAGCTAGTTGTAGATAAATTTTAATACGAGATAAGACTTAGTTTTAATTTAATTTTCAAAAAAAGATGAGGTAATTGAGGGATGGCGCTGACTGAGGTCGCGGCACTTCACTGCCGAGCAGGGCCACCTCGACAGCCCAAAGGTCACTTTGGTATCTGCGCCTGCTACGGAATGCCGCATCATGCCGAAGCGTCCTTCGGGCTGTCGAAACACTCTCTGCCGTGCCGTGCCGCGACGGCAGTCAGCGCTGGTAACACCCACCCGAACAGTGTATGTACCGATTCTTATCAGTAAATATCAATTGGAACAATTTATTTTGAGCTCATAAAATTATTGTGAAAGATTGGCCACGATTGTTACATATTTAATAGATTCTGTTGTCGTAAAAAAGTGATTGCCTGCACACTTTGATTTACATTGTTCCATTTTATGCTGATTCTGTGTAAGTTTTCAATTTTTAAAACCACACTCACGGGGACGGAATCTGCTCCAACTCCGTCAAACGTAACATAAGACAAAATAAAATTGTTAAATGATGACTATAACGACCGAGTTAGGTTCTTCTGTTCACTTCTTTTCCTAGCTCGCGTGTCATCTGAAGTGAACAGATTCAATTATGTGCTTTATTCTATTTATTTGTGTCGTTTTATTTTGTAATTTGTGGCGCGTCAATAAGGTCCATGCGGCCGCACTGAATAAAGTATTTTTTGATTCTTGACACTCAGGTAGAACATTTGTCTTTATACTAGAAGTCACCCGCGGTTTCACCCGCATCTTTGGTTACTGCTCCGCTTCCGTAGGTCGTAGCGTGATGTTATTTACCCTATAGCCTTCCTCGATAAATGAGCTATCTAACACTGAAATAATTTTTCATATCGAACTAGTAGTTCCTGAGATTAGCGCATTCAAGCAAACAAAAAAACTCTTCGGCTTTATATATTGGTATAGATATAGATAATAATCGCCGTGGGGTGCCGGCAGTAGAATGTTACCCCTCCTCTCCTACCCGTGGATGCAGTAAGAGCCTGCTAAGGGACACCTCCGGAAGATGGGCAGCAGCGTCTATCCGTGTATCAACATCCCATTCTGCGCTCACCAACCCGCCTGCCAAGCGTGGTGAGTATGGCAAACTACCCCTCATGGAGATCCATGAGGGAGGCCTGTGTTCAGTAGTGGACGTTTTATGGCTGAAATGATGATGATGATAGATAATAATTAGCCGTGGGGTGCCGGCAGTAGAATGTTGCTCTCATGCCCGTGGATGCAGTAAGAGCCTGCTAAGGGATACCTCCGGAAGATGGGCAGCAGCGTCTTTCCGTGTATCAACGCTGCACATCCATACTGCGCTCACCAACCCGCCTGCCAAGCGTGTTGAGTATGGCAACTACCCCTCATCGAGATCCACCAGGAAGGCCTGTGTTCAGTAGTGGACGTCTTACGGCTGAAATGATGATGATTAATTAAAACTAATATTTGACCACATTTATCATTAATCTTTAACTTCTCTTAGAGCTCAATACATTAAAGTTGCCTTTATTGAATATAAAGTACTTACTAGGTATTATTATATTGCACCTACCTTTTAGTAGCTTTTAGTAGGTATAGTTTAACTTTTGTAAATTAAATTAATTTAATTAATGGAATCTTTCTAAGTCTTTCTTCTTTATAAGATTAGTATAGGTAATGAATTGGTTTTAAAGCATCTTCATAAAGGAGGAGCCGGCGCTGACTGAGGTCACGGCACTTCACTGCCGAGCAGGGAGTCAATGGTCCCATGGCCAAAGGTCCCTTTGATATCTGCACTTGCTACGGCATGCCGCATCATGCCAAAGCGTGCTTTGCTGTCTAAGCAGTCTCTGCTGTACCGTGGCGTGCCGCGACGTCAGTCAGTCTAACAGTATGTACCAATAATTCTTATCAGTAAATATCAATGGGAGCAATTTATTTGGAGCTCGTAAAATTATTGTGAAAAGATTGGCCACTTTTATTACATTATGTAAAACTGTAATAGATTCTGTTGTCGTAAAAAGGTGATTGCTTGCACTGGCGCTGATTCTGTGTAAGTTTGCAATTTTTAAAGTATAACCACACTCAGGTAGATCATTTATCTTCAAAATTAAATATTAATTGAAAAAAATATTTGACTTCATTTTATCATTAATCTTTAACTTCTCTTAGAGTTAAATACATTTAAGTTACCTTTATTAAATACTACTAGGTATTATTTTATTGCGCCTACCTAAAGTTTTAGTTTTGTAAATTAATTTAATTGTTATAATTCAATGTTATAAATACAAATGCTAAGCTTTTAAAACACTTTTATTATTTGTAAAGTTAAACGTGCTTTCTACTCACGTTAATTATACGTCGAAAATAGATTTTTAACGTGTTCAGTTCCTCCCAGGGGAACTTTCATCAACAATTGGAGTCTTACGCGGTGCCTTCTCCTTCCATCTCGCGCACTCGCGCTGCACTGACGATTTTCGACGTATAATAAAATAGCGTGAATAGAAAAACCGTTAGCCGTGGGGTGCCGGCAGTAGAATGTTACCCCTCCTCTCCTACCCGTGGATGCAGTAAGAGCCTGCTAAGGGACACCTCCGGAAGATGGGCAGCAGCGTCTTTCCGTATATCAATATCCCGTACTGCGCTCACCAACCCGCCTGCCAAGCGTGGTGAGTATGGCAACTGCCGAATGGATGAGAATGGATCTCCATGAGGGAGGCCTTAGTTCAGTAGTGGACGTTTTACGGCTGAAATGATGATGATGAGAAAGACCGTTTGACATTACAATGAATAGTCTAACTCACGAGTGTTTTGAAAGTGAAATACATTTATTAGTTAATTGTAAAGGGTCTAATAAAGTACGTGTACTAACTCGAAAGAGGGGGTTGAAGCCTATGAATGAATATAAAGTAGATTTGGAGAGGAAAAGAACGGATTTTTTTATATATTTAGTTACATACTAGTTAGTGTGATGTGAAGATGATACAGAGGCCCTTATCGGTTTTTTTTTTCAATAAAAAAATACCTAAGGTTGCCTGGAAGAGATCGCTTATAGTGATAAGGCCGCCCATTGTACTTCTACTTTTAGTTTTGTAAGTTTCTTTCTATGTTAATTTTTGTGTTAGTATTAAGTTAAGTACAATAAAGAGTTATCTATCTATCTATCTATGTGTTTATACATATTGTCATATGTACCTAGGTACCTAATGTAATTAGTATTTTTCATATTATCCTTTATATTTGGGCACGACCGCTTTTAATTTTTTTACTGGCTTCTTACTCTGTAAAAGATTGCCTGGAAGAAATTTTAGCCTATTATTGGACGTCTTACATATATTTTATACTAGAAGTCGCACGCGGTATCACCCGCATCATTGGTTACTGCTCCGCTCCCGTAGGTCGTAGCGTGATGTTATATAGCCTATAGCCTTCCTCGATAAATGGGCTATCTAACACTAAAATAATTTTTCATATCGGACCAGTAGTTCCTGAGATTAGCGCGTTCAAGCAAACAAAAAAACAAACTCTTCAGCTTTTTATATTAGAGGTAGTATAGATTATAAGTTAATCTTAAGGTTTACAAAAAACTGTTAATTCATTCATTCCTGCTTGGCAATTCTTTTTGAAGGCTTGACCCTGTCAATAATCATCTGGCGTTTAAGTAGTCATGGTATAATCAGCTATTACTCTATATCAGCTATTACTATACAAGTTGGAACTTACTCCTTTACTAATCAAGTAAAACCTATCAATTTTGGGTCTAGAAATCAAAACTGAATTTGTGTGAAAATAAATATTGCTGGACAATTCACACAGCATCATCTAGCCCCAAGCTAAGCAGAGCATGTGTTATGGGTACTAGATGATTGATAATACTGTCTTAATACTAGCAGCACTCCGCGGTTTCACCCGTATAGTTCCCGTTTTCATGGGAATACGGGGATAAAATATAGCCTATGCTACTCAGGGTACATTACATACTACTAATGCATTATTCTAATGGGGAAAGAATTTTGGAAATCTGTTTTGTAGTTAGTTTAGTATACAAAATTCAACATAAAAATCATTCCTCTTTATAATATTGAGAGTTGAGAGATATCAGTCATTCAGTACCCATATGTACCTCTATGACGTTGTGTTTGCAAAAGACCATGTACTTAAGTAGTCATCTGTTACCCATTACACAAGCTGTGCTTACTTTGATGCTAGATGGTTCTGTTACCCTAAACACGAGCTGTACTTACTTTGATGCTAGATGGTTTTGTTACCCTTAACACGATCTGTACTCACTTTGATGCTAGATGGTTTTGTTACCCTTAACACGAGCTCTACTTACTTTGATACTAGATGGTTCTGTTACCCTTAACACGAGCTGTACTTACTCTGATGATAGATGGTTCTGTTACCCTTAACACGAGCTGTACTTACTTTGATGCTAGATGGTTCTGTTACCCTTAACACGAGCTGTACTTACTCTGATGCTAGATGGTTCTGTTACCCTTAACACGAGCTGTACTTACTTTGATGCTAAATGGTTCTGTTACCCTTAACACGAGCTGTACTTACTCTGATGCTAGATGGTTCTGTTACCCTTAACACGAGCTGTACTTACTTTGATGCTAAATGGTTCTGTTACCCTTAACACGAGCTGTACTTACTTTGATGCTAAATGGTTCTGTTACCCTTAACACGAGCTGTACTTACTCTGATGCTAGATGGTTCTGTTACCCTTAACACGAGCTGTACTTACTTTGATGCTAAATGGTTCTGTTACCCTTAACACGAGCTGTACTTACTTTGATGCTAAATGGTTCTGTTACCCTTAACACGAGCTGTACTTACTTTGATGCTAGATGGTTCTGTTACCCTTAACACGAGCTGTACTTACTTTGATGCTAGATGGTTCTGTTACCCTTAACACGAGCTGTACTTACTTTGATGCTAGATGGTGATGTATGAAATTAGCAATATTTATTTTAATAACGCCACAACGCAACGAAACTACTTAAAGGAGACATGAATGTTAAAATTAACTATTTTTATTTTAGAACAATGCGGGGTGTTAGTATAACATTGATTTTTGCGATGTTCGTTGTCAACGTCTCCATGATACCTACGGTAAGTTATATATTGTATTTTTGTTTATACGACTAAATGACGAGACAAGCCGAAGGCCCACCAGATGTTTAGCGTTAACCTCTTACAATAACAACAGCAATACCGCGGTGGTCACGTTTACGAAGCACGTGACCAATGCATTGCGCCCGTCACCCTGAGACAGAGTTGTAAGGTCTCATGTGCCCATAATTTTACCGGATCCTTTGAACCGGAACACAGCAATGCAGGCATTACTGTTTGGCGGCAGCAATGGGTGTGGTACTCTTAGTAGTAATTCCCCGGATGAAACCTTCACAAAAAGTTTTGCTACTTTTATATTTATTTCGCGGAGGCGCGCACAGACGGCTTTCAAGCTATCATACGTATAAAAGTCGCTTCTCTACTTTATCGTGCGCGAGGCAGTAGCAACAGCATCCTTCGGATGATAGTTTCTCGTTAAGACTGTCCCATTCGAAATAAATGGATGAAAATAATGATGGGATCGGAGTCTTTGTAAGTTATTATTTTTGTCAAACTTATAACACCCCTCTTTTTTGTCAGGGGTTAAAAACTGATGATGGCAACCATGAGAAATCGAGAGAGCTAATTAAATTTATTATAACATTGGTTGGATATTTATGAAATCAAGTCAAGCATTTCACCATGAATTCGATTTTTTGTTGTTGAATAATTACGCTTTATTGTGAGGGAAATACTTGTATTTTTTTTTATTTTAAAGCGCGACTAATTAAATAGGTGTAATCTAAATTTCTATTGAGTAAGTAAGATAGGGGTGCCGGCAGTAGAATGTCACCCCTCCCCTCATGCCCGTGGATGCAGTAAGAGCCTGCTAAGGGATACCATATTGATCTGAGACATGTGCTTAAAACGTAAGAAAAGTTCTAATCCTTTATTCATACCAACAGACAAACTTTAGAAGGGTAAGTAGTATAATATATTATTACACTCCAGAAAGTGGCCTTATATTATGGCTTATTTTATATCACACTAGAAGTCGCCCGCGGTTTCACCCGCATCTTTGGTTACTGCTCCGCTCCTGTAGGTCGTAGCGATAAAAGGGCTATCTAACACTGAAAGAATTTTTCATATCGGACTAGTAGTTCCTGAGATTAGCGCGTTCAAGAAAACAAACAAACAAACTCTTCAGCTTTATATATTAGTATAGATATAGATTGCTAATTGTCTAAACTAATTGATTTATTCATCGACAAAAAGAAATTACCGGTTTTGCCTGTTACTGTTAAAAATTATAAAGAGTTCGGTAATAAAAATTAAAATTATAAAAATTCACATTTGTGCTGGCGGTAGTAGAAAGTTACCCCTCCTCTAATGCCTGTGGATGCAGTAAGAACCTGCTAAGGGATACCTCCGGAAGATGGGCAGTAGCAACTTTCCGTGTATGAACATCCCGTACTGCGCTCGCCAACGTAACCCGCCTGCTAAGCGTGGTGAGAAACAAAATCTGCACATTGAGGACAGACGAAATGATTGTTGAGCTGAAATAAATGTGTAGGTAGATTGCACTGAGATATTTTGCAATTATCAGAAGTCCGTAGAGAGGGCTAAAAGATGATATCTCTAACGTCCGGTAACCTACTCTACTACCGGAAGGGCAATCAACAGTCCCAAGGTGGTTAGAGTTTATATTCGTACCTTTAATACCGCTCGTATTAAGGATACGACAGAGTGGAAAAAAGACTCCAAAGTGTGCGCGAGAAATTTGTCTATTGGAAGAGCCAGATGACGAAGCTGAAGAGGGAAGACGGCAGTATAGTGCGTTAAGTAAAGCAGATGTGTTAAGGGAAGACGAAAAGTTCTAAGGACAGCTCTAAGATTCGGTCAATGAACCTGTTAGCAGTGCAGTGATACACAAGAGCCTAACTGACCCGACATTATACCAAGGATATCCCGGACATGAGCCTTTACGAGATCAGGATGACCCTGAAACAGCTTAAAAAAAGCGGTTGGATCACCGGTGCTTTCCTTGGGTACCTTGCGAAGGTACTACGCCAAAAGCATGGAATAAGAGAGTTACTGTTCTTCAACAAAGGTGACAACACCTTGCTTAAGAACTACACACTGATTTCGCTTTTGAGCCATGTCTATAAGCTGTTTTCAAGGATCATCGCGAATCGTCTCGATCGCAGGTTTGATGACTTACAGTCTGGTTTCCGAAAAGGCTACAAGCACCATAGACCACAATCATACGCCGCGGCAAGTCACACAGAAGGCCGAGAAGTATAACTCGCCATTATTTCTCGCGTTGAAAGCCAAGCAATAGAAACATGGGCGGTATTGGAGTCTCTCCGGCGACGCCGTATTGGCTATCGGTACATCGAAGTGTTGATTTTGTTTTAGAAAAACGCCACCATGTCAGTCCGAGTACAGAAACAGAGTTCGAAGGATATTCCCTTAAAAGAGGCGTAAGACAGGAAGACGTAATTTCTCCGAAACTGTTTACGACCGCTTTGGAAGATGCTTTCAAGCCCTTGGAATAAAAAGGACAAGGCATTAATATAGATGTAGAATACATTACTTACCTTTGGTTTTTTGACGACATCGTGGTCATGCTGTCAAAGTCGATGGAAGAACTCAGCACAATGCTCGAAGGCCTCAATCAAGTCTCCCGACGGGTAGGTAGGCCTTAAAATGAACATGGACAAGACGAAGGTTATGTCGAGCGTTCATGTTGTGCCCACCCCAGTTTTAATTAAGAACTCGGGTTTTGAAGTTGTCGACGCGTACGTTTACCTAAGACAAACAGTCCAATTAGGTAGGTCCAACTTACAAGAGAGAAACGGAGTTTCTACCCAATCGTCGCCCGAGGCGCACGTGGCTTTGTAAAATTAAATCGGTAAAAATAGTAAACCTTACGCGATAACAGTGAAAATTGTGTCAAATAATCTGTGAATATAATATTATATAAAAAACTATAATTTTTGAACCCTACACTTAATCTACAGCTGTTTTCCCTTTTTGCACCACGTGGTTTTTGAAAATAAATTAATAAAATTAAAATTACCTTCTTGACCGTAGTGACAATTAGTGCTCCAGTGCGTGTCTAGTGTCTTCTGATCTGATCCATCACCACACCAGTGTCTCCGGAACCCTGGACCCAATTAATACCGATTTTTCGCTTTAAGCAGATAACCTGCAAACAAAAAGGGACTTTGTGTTATCATGGACAAAGCAAAGAAAATAATATTTTTTTGGAAGGAGTTAATGAGAAAGGAAGCCATGCGGCGCAGCGCGAAAGGATTGCCAGTACCTGGTCCAAGCCACTCGGCTAAACCAGCACAATCCTCCCGTGACGTTTCTCCAGCTCAGTCGTCGCAATCCGGCGCGTTATCCGTTGGCTCCAACACATCGCTTTCAGCTGCCGAGGTAAAAACCATCTGCACCACGCCATGAGCCAGCTGGACAAATCTGGCAACATCAAAACCTCAATAAAGGAGCTTGTCCTCGTAGATCTCCGGAACCTCCACGATAGAAAATTGTGCTCAGAAGTTGTAGTTCAATGTTTTATACACATTCATGCATCTCACAGCCACACTACACATGCACACTATGCGATTTTTGTTCGTAGTTTAGTTTACATGTACCTATGTTATCTTGTTAATATTTTTAGTTTGTTACCTACCTACCTACCCTTATTTAGTAAGTGCTTTTAATATAAAGTAGACTCGATTTGGTTTATGAATACCTACCTATTACATATTATTACCTATGGTACATATTTTACAGTGTAATAAAAAGAAATAAAAATAAACACTTGAGCGTCAAATTAAACAGATTTCTTACTTCCTATCATGTTTAAACTATCATACAATCCAAGGACCTTATCCCAGATCATCAATTTCGGTTCAGGGAAAAACACTCAACTTAGGTATAGACCAGGTCCATAGAATTACAAATATAATAGAGGATACCCTAGAAAACAAAACCGTTTGCTCTACTTTATTTCTAGATGTAGCCCAGTCTTTTGACAAAGTTTGGCATGAAAGACTTATATTCAAGTTAAGGAAAACGCTTTTCAAAGCATATGTAGACATCTTAGAATCTTACATAACAGACGGAGTATTAAGAATACGGCACGAAGATGCCTACTCAGAAATTAAAGAAATGAAATCTGGGGTGCCACAAGGAAGTGTTTTAGGTCCGGTCCTGTACCTATTATATAATAGTGATATACCAGAATTACAAAATGCTATTATAGCAACATTTGCAGACGACACTGCCATAATGGCTGTTGGTAAAACTCATGCAAAAGCGACAGAAAAAGATCAAGAGGCCGTCAACAAGGTACAAGACTGGACAAAAAAATGGAGGATTAACTTAAATGAAACAAAGTCGATTCACATAAGCTTTACGAATAAAAAATAAGAGTAGCACCCAATATTCATAAATCATAAGGAAGTGCCTTATGCAAATACAGCCAAGTACCTAAGTATGACGCTTGATGCAAAGCTTCGCTGGAAAGCTATGTCAAGAAGAAAAAAGATGAGTTGCAGATTCGCTACAAACAGATTTACTGGTTGCTTGGAAGACAGGCTGCATTATCGGTATATAATAAGATAACTCTATATAAACAAGTCCTTATGCCAGTATGGGCCTATGGTATAAAGCTATGGGGCTGTACCAAAAAAAATTAACATCGACATCATTCAACGATTCCAAAACAAAGTACTCAGGGATATTGTAAATGCACCATGGTACGTAAGAAACGATGATATCCACCGGGACCTATATAAACTTCGTTGCTACAGTTATACAAAAATACGCAGAAGCTCACAAAAAAAGACTTCACCATCATGTAAACGTTGAGGCAATCCAGCTCCTCGAAAACACAGATCATGTAAGAAAACTTAAAAGAACTAAACCTTTTGAGTTAGTGTAGTGAAAAGTGATAGTGTAAATATATTAAAAAAGAACACAAGAACATAGTGTCTTCCCCATAAATAGAGACAGTAAGAAAAGTGCCATTGACCACATTCTTAGATAACTTATTTTATAAAATTATGTCAAATTAAATTGTTCATTAGCCTTCTTGGCTAGATTGTAATACTATTAGGGTAAAATAATGTATTTTTATTGTACACTAATCAAATAAAAAAAAAATAAAAAATTAATGCGTAAACGTCAAATAAAATATTATATGTTCGAATGCATTCAATTCAACATAAGTATGTAGGGCACAGTTCTAATGATGGGATTCAAGAGATATCAAGGGACCTCCGCGAATATTGACAATTTAGCCATCATTAGATCCATTTGCATTCAGGTGGTAAAATAGGTAAATATTTTAAGAAAGACCTAATGAATGAATTAACTCATCAATGTATTAAATATTTTTCAAGTTGATTTGCCATTAAATGTATTCAGTAAGTGATGTGCAAGTCAGCCAAAACGTGTCCCATAAACATACGTTCTAATTACTTGTTTTTGCCAACAGGAGGGTGAGGTAAGTTATGATAAAGCAATGATTTGCCATTAAATGCATTCAGTACATAAGTGATGTGCAAGTCGGCCCAAAACATGTCCGAAAAACATACGCTCTAATTCCCTGTTTTTACCAACAGAAAAAAAGGCCTTTGCATCTATTGTAGACTGTGATTTATGCAGCGTCAGCAACTGGTAATCATGCTGTACGGGACGCTTTGTGCTCATTCATGAGGCCAATCGTAAATGACCACGTCTTGGTCCCATATGTCATCACTGGTAACACACACTGATTGTAGAATTTCGTCTTAAGACACCTTGTTGTTCTTTAGCTATTTCAGGGCCATCTTCATCTTCTTTCTATTGAGCTGCCTATGTGACTTAGCATTATAGGGACACTGCAATCGTAATGAGCGTCGTTGAGTCATGAGGTTAAGAGTGTCATCAGTTTCTGAGGTCTATTTGTACGGGGCGTCTTAAAGAACTGAGACCCCACCGTATGGACAGTTTCTACGAACCTCTCATTGAACTCGTCCACTGATGCATGTTCTTCTGGACAGTCAAAGCGATTTGAAAACTCGAGTTGAAAGCTTTCGAAGTTTAGATATGTGCGCGAGTGAATCGGAGCGAAGACTTTATCAAACTTTTCAACCTTTCAACCTTTCAAGTCCTATGTTCATATTCAATGTGCCTCTAACGATTCGATGATCACTTCCGGTTTTCACCCTGTGAATCACAGTGACATCATTGAATAGCTGTTTCCTGTTGGTCAAGATGAAATCAATCTCATTTTTCATGAAACCATTGTAACTCATCCCGGTCCATTACCTGTGAGGCGGCTTCTGGAAAAAAAAATCATCATAAAGAGTACTTTCTCTAGAACATCGGCCTGTCTCTGTGCCCTGGGGTTCCGTTGCTCATACCCAAATTGCCCCACTCTCAACTCATTATCTGTTCTCTTGCCTAACTTTACATTGAAGACTCCCATAACAACAGTGATGAAACAAGAATCAAGAATCAAAAGAATCAAGAATCAAAATTGAGTTTTGTTGATACATATGTATGTAGCTAATGTCCTCATACATTCATAGACTGTACTTCTTTACCTGGGTGTGACGAGTTCGGTGCATATACCTGAACGACCTTCAGCGAATATCTTTTAGATGTTTTGCGTGTTAGGTATGCGACCCTGCTCGACACACTATCGATGGTGTCAATGTTGTTAATGAGAGACCTGTGAACGAGATACCCGACACCACCTTGGGACTGTTAGTAGTAGAGTAGGTTACTGGACTTAAGGGATATCTTGTCCTCGCCCTCTCTACGGAGTTCTGATAATCCCAAAATGTCCCAGTTTTGGTCATTTCTTCTTCCAGCTCAATAATCTTATCTTATCTCAAAGTACCGATGTTGTGTGCTACCAGGGCCAGTGGTCAATGTTGCGGTTGGTATCCGTCCGTCTTCTCATTCAATTTAACATTTGTAAGTAGGGCACAGTTCTAATGAAGGGATCCAAGAGATATCAGGGGACCTCCGCAAATATTGACAATATAGCCATCATTAGATCCATTTGCATTCAGGTGGTAAAATAGGTAAATATTTTAAGAAAGACCTGATGAATGAATTAACTCATCAATGTGTTAAATATTTTTCAAAATGATTTGCCATTAAATGCATTCAGTTAGTGATGTGCAAGTCAGCCAAAATCGTGTCCTAAAAACATACGTTCTAATTCCCTGTTTTTACCAACAACCTGGTGAGGTAAGTTATGGTAAAACTATGATTTGCCATTAAATGCATACAGTACCTAAGTTTTGTGCAAGTCAGCCCAAAACATGCTCGAAAAACATACGCTCTGATTCCCTGTTTTTACCAAAAAAAAAGGCCTTTGCATCTATTATAGATGATTTATGCAGCGTCAGCAACTGGTAATAATGCTGTACGGGACGCTGCAGTGCCTGGGACATTGTTTGATGGATTAGGCTTGCCCAGCACCTATACCATCCTATCAGCTTAGTCAGCTGTTAGTCAGAGGAAATAACAGGTCAATACTTCTAAAGCTAACTTAGCCGCGGGTTTCCTCACGATGTTTCCTTCACCGTTAAGCACGTGTTAAATGTGAACTTACACTTTTCAAGAAATAAAGGTTCACGGCCGGTATCGAACCCACGACTTTCAGATTGAAAGTCGGGGGTACATACCATTCGGCCAACACGGCTTATTAACAGAATGCGGTAAGTAATGGTGATAGTTAATGTGACAAAAATTAAGTAGTTTTATAATTATGACCATTCTTTTGGCCACTACCAAAATACCTGAAATATTAACAAACCAGTATATTAGGTATGATTCTGTTTTATTTTGTATTTCTCATATACTTAATAATATGCTAAAGCGCCAAGAAGAGTACATATGTTCATATCGCCTTCGATCAATAAAGCTTTTAACAAATCTACGAATTAAAAATAACAACCCAAGGAATAAACACTTAATTTCGACTAAATGCGTCATATCATTTCACTAACTTTTCTTTTTACCATCAATTTAATTATTTATTTTCCGTTCCTCTCCTCACGATGTTCTCGTGTTGGCTGGAAGACAGTTAATACGTTTAAAGGAATAAATACTTATGTCAAGCAGTGGACGTGCTATGGCTGAGATGATGATGATGATGATGATGATAAAGTTTAAAGGAATTTTTTGCATCTTAAAGAAGAAGAAGAAATACATTTATTAGACACACACACTAAACTTAAAATAACTACATCTTCAGCTACAAGGGAAGCATGTGCATAATGCGATATGATGAAGAAGACCACCAGTCAGCCCTAGAATTCAATCCTTCAATGTTAAAATGTTCAGAGATATCGAAACTGGTAGATCCACTTATAGTCATACTCATCATTATTACATTATATGATAATCGTATTTTAAATTAATTTTTACGGATCCGTACCTCACAAGGATAAAAACGGAACCCTTGTAGAATCACTTTGTTGTCCGTGTGTCTGTCTGTCTGCCAAGAACTTTCATGTCGAGAACGTGTAAAGGTATCGAGTTGAAATTAAAACCATATACTTAAATCTACAGCCTGTTTAAGCTGTGAAATAATCAATATTCTTAGTAAACCTGAAAAAAATATGCGACCGCTTATGCCGCATAAAATGCATGTTTCGACGTTCTCAAAGGAATCAAAATTCATAGGGTACGTTGGTCTAAAACTATGAAATTTGCCTAGGTATATGGTTTTATAATGTAATCTGATTATAAGAAATTCAGTTTATTCTGTGAAAGTAGTGTAAGCCAGCCATAAACATGCCCTTTATACGTTCTTATTTACTGTTTTCAGCCAGGACCAAATCCAAATGTAAGTGTTTATATAACAAAATTTTTTTGCCCAGTTATATAATTCCAAAATTAATAAGTTTTGTAAATTCTACATGAGTGATGTGCTTTAAAAACACCGCAAAAACGTCACATATTAAGGTAAATTCTGCGAAGGTCTGAAACTTACTGCCGGCTTCTGCTTTCCCCGAAAACTACAACCTGGGTCTCTTCAAGTCAAGAGTGAATGGGTACTTTCTAGACCTTTGTGATCCATCATCGGACACATCGCCGCTTATCATCAGGTTAGATTGTGGTCAAACACAGGTCCATCTGCAATAAAAAAAATTGGTTGATTATTTAAACTGATTTCAGCCATAGGACGTCCACTGCTGGCATTGGCCTACCTCAAAGATTTCCAGTTATTGCGGTTGAAAGCGATCTGCATCCACCGTGGTCTGCACCGTTGTTCCGTTCAGCCCATCCTGTTGGTGGACGTCCTTCGCTGCACTTGCCGGTCCGTGGCCTCCAATCAAGAACTTTTCAGCCCCATCGGCCATCTGTTCTGCCATGCGAGCTGCATGGCTTGTCCATTGCCACTTCAACGTGCTAATCTGCTTGGCTATGTCGGTGACCCAAGTTCTTCTACGTATCTCCTCATTTCTGACTCGACCGACTTTGTGCTCATTCATGAGGCCAATCGTAAATGACCACGTCTCGGTCCCATATGTCATCACTGGTAACACACACTGATTGTAGAATTTCGTCTTAAGACATCTTGTTGTTCTTTAGCTGTTTCAGGGCCATCTTCTTTCTATTGAGCTGCCTATGTGACTTAGCATCATCGGGAGACTGCAATCGTAATGGGCGTCGTTGAGTCATGAGGTTAAGAGTGTCATCAGTTTCTGAGGTCTATTTGTACGGGGCGTCTTAAAGAACTGAGACCCCACCGTATGGACAGTTTCTACGAACCTCTCATTGATCTCGTCCACTGATGCATGTTCTTCTGGACAGTCAAAGCGATTTGAAAGCTCGAGTTGAAAGCTCTCGAAGTTTGGATATGTGCGCGAGTGAATCGGAGCGAAGACTTTATTAAACTTTTCAACCTTTCAACCTTTCAAGTCCTACGTTCATATTCAATGTGCCTCTAACGATTCGGTGATCACTTCTGGTTTTCACCCTGTGAATCACAGTGACATCATTGAATAGCTGTTTCCTGTTGGTCAAGATGAAATCAATCTCATTTTTCATGAAACCATTGTAACTCATCCCGGTCCATTACCTGTGAGGCGGCTTCTGGAAAAAAAAAATATCATAAAGAGTCCTTTCTCTAGAACATCGGCCTGTCTCTGTGCCCTGGGGTTCCGTTGCTCATACCCAAATTGCCCCACTCTCAACTCATTATCTGTTCTCTTGCCTAACTTTACATTGAAGTCTCCCATTACAACAGTGATGAAACAAGAATCAAGAATCAAAAGAATCAAGAATCAATAATTGAGTTTTGTTTGTATGCATAGCTAATGTCCTCATACATAGACTGTACTTCTTTACCTGGGTGTGACGAGTTCGGTGCATATACCTGAACGACCTTCAGCGAATATCTTTTAGATGTTTTGAGTGTTAGGTATGCGACCCTGCTCGACACACTATCGATGGTATCAATGTTGTTAATGAAAGACCTATGAACGAGATGTCCGACACCACCTTGGAACTGTTAGTAGTAGAGTAATATAAGATAAGATAAGATAAGATAAGATAAGAAAAAGTTTATTTGTGTCACTTATAAAAGATATACATTATGTTACATGAAACAGATGATAAATTATTGACAACAAAATTTGGTCGTCACTCAGCATAGGCAATAATAGAGAACCTATAATAATTATAAGGACCCTACCATGGCGCTGGTTTTCAGTGACGCCAGTTTAAACTAGGTACTGTGCGGTATGATACAACTTATGATGAAATACAACTTACTAAGCTAGATAAAAAACAAAACAAACAATGATTATTACAATTAAAACACTAAGGACGAATTATATAAAAAGAAGAACATTAAAACACAATAATAATATCAATAGTAAATCGCAATAATATAAAATGAAGCCTATAAAAACCGAAGCTCAGAACGACTGCCTACATTGGATAAATTTATTTGAGAGTTTAGTAGGAATATCTTTAAGCGGTTTTTGAAAGTCCAAATAGATCCAGAGTTTCTTATTGGCGGAGGCAAATTATTCCAACATTTCGTGGCAGCATATCTAAAGCTGCCACGAAAGGCAGCCGTTCTGTGGCGGGGAGACACTAATCGGATAGCTGTTCGTATATGGCGGTCCGAAAAGTGGAGCTTCTCATATAGATAGACAGGACGCTGATTCTTAATGATGCCGAAGAGCAGTGTAGCAAAGTGGAGAGTACGACGTGATGACATATTAAGAAGGCTGTTATTGTTTATATAAGGAGAAATATGGGCTCGGCGCGGGATAGGGAAACAGAATCGTACACAAGCGTTTTGTATGCGTTGAATAAGTTTTTTTGTGCGACCTAGTAGACATTCTCCAAATACGTTGTCGGCGTAGCTAAGTTTGGATAGAATTAGTGAGTCACATAGCTTTATGCGTAAGTCGATACTTAAATGGTCACGCACCCGGTACAGAACTGACAAACGATAAAAACAATTGTGAACTATTTGCAATATATGGCTCTCAAAACGTAATTGGCCATCCATGATAACACCCAAATTTATTGCTTCTGAAACCCGATCTATGAAAACCCCATCCACGGCAACTTGAGGATTTAGTATGACCATAGCGTCGATTTGATGTTTTGACCCAAGTATCATAAATTTGGACTTAGTAGGGTTCAGAATCAAACTGTTGGTTTCACACCAAGCAGTTATATCATCCAAATCCCTATTCAGTTTTTCCATTGCAGCGCTCAACTCAGTAGGCTTAGAGGATATATAAAGTTGAATATCATCAGCGTAAAGGTGGTATTTACAATTTTTTACTTTTGAGGTTATGTCTGTGCAATACAAAACAAAAAGAATTGGGCCGAGTATCGATCCCTGGGGTACTCCACGAGCCACTGGTAAATCTGATGAGGATGAACTTGAACCATCAGAATTAAGTAGCTCTACTAGCTGAGAGCGCCCAGTGAGATAGCTCGAGAACCATTTTATTACGGAGTTGTCAAAACCGTAGTAGGTAAGTTTAGATAGTAGCAATGAAATGTTAATAGTTTAAAATGCGCGTGAAAAGTCTAACAACGTTAAAATGGTTCCTTCACCGCTATCCTGAGCCATTAGGACGTCGTCCACAACATCCATCAGGGCTGTTGCCGTGCTGTGACACTTTCGAAATCCCGACTGTCTTTTGGGAATAATTTCATTGTCCTCTAAGTACCTTGTCAGTTGTATACATAAAACCTTCTCGACAATCTTTGATAAGTCAATAAGTAGGTTACCGGACTTAAGGGATATCGTGTACTCGCCCTCTCTACGAAGTTCTGATAATCCCAAAATGTCCCAGTGTATGTCATTTCTCCTTCCAGCTCAATAATCTTATCTTATCTCAAAGTACCGATGTTGTGTGCTACCAGGGCCAGTGGTCAATGTTGCGGTTGGTATCCGTCCGTCTTCTCATTCAATTTAACATTTGTAAGTAGGGCACAGTTCTAATGAAGGGATCCAAGAGATATCAAGGGACCTCCGCAAATATTGACAATATAGCCATCATTAGATCCATTTGCATTCAGGTGGTAAAGTAGGTAAATATTTTAAGAAAGACCTGATGAATGAATTAACTCATCAATGTGTTAAATATTTTTCAAAATGATTTGCCATTAAATGCATTCAGTTAGTGATGTGCAAGTCAGCCAAAAACGTGTCCTAAAACATACGTTCTAATTCCCTGTTTTTACCAACAACCTGGTGAGGTAAGTTATGGTAAAACTATGATTTGCCATTAAATGCATTCAGTACCTAAGTTTTGTGCAAGTCAGCCCAAAACATGCTCGAAAAACATACGCTCTGATTCCCTGTTTTTACCAAAAAAAGGCCTTTGCATCTATTATAGATGATTTATGCAGCGTCAGCAACTGGTAATCATGCTGTAAGGGACGCTGCAGTGCCTGGGACATTGTTTGATGGATTAGGCTTGCCCAGCACCTATACCATCCTATCAGCTTAGTCAGCTGTTAGTCAGAGGAAATAACAGGTAAATACTTCTGAAGCTAACTTAGCCGCGGGTTTCCTCACGATGTTTCCTTCACCGTTAAGCACGTGTTAAATGTGAACTTACACTTTTCAAGAAATAAAGGTTCACGGCCGGTATCGAACCCACGACTTTCAGATTGAAAGTCGGGGGTACATACCATTCGGCCAACACGGCTTACCAACAGAATGCGGTAAGTAATGGTGATAGTTAATGTGACAAAAATTAAGTAGTTTTATAATTATGACCATTCTTTTGGCCACTACCAAAATACCTGAAATATTAACAAACCAGTATATTAAGTATGATTCTGTTTTATTTTGTATTTCTCATATACTTAATAATATGCTAAAGCGCCAAGAAGAGTATGTTCATATCGCCTTCGATTAATTAAGTTTTTAACAAATCGACGAATTAAAAATAACAACCCAAGGAATAAACACTTAATTTCGACTAAATGCGTCATATCATTTCACTAACTTTTTCTTTTACCATCAATTTAATTATTTATTTTCCGTTCCTCTCCTAACGATGTTCTCGTGTTGGCTGGAAGACAGTTAATACGTTTAAAGGAATAAATACTTATGTCAAGCAGTGGACGTGCTATGGCTGAGATGATGATGATGATGATGATGATAAAGTTTAAAGGAATTTTTTGCATCTTAAAGAAGAAGAAGAAATACATTTATTAGACACACACACTAAACTTAAAATAACTACATCTTCAGCTACAAGGGAAGCATGTGCATAATGCGATATGATGAAGAAGACCACCAGTCAGCCCTAGAATTCAATCCTTCAATGTTAAAATGTTCAGAGATATCGAAACTGGTAGATCCACTTATAGTCATACTCATCATTATTACATTATATGATAATCGTATTTTAAATTTATTTTTACGGATCCGTACCTCACAAGGATAAAAACGGAACCCTTATAGAATCACTTTGTTGTCCGTGTGTCTGTCTGTCTGCCAAGAACTTTTATGTCGAGAACGTGTAAAGGTATCGAGTTGAAATTAAAACCATATACTTAAATCTACAGCCTGTTTAAACTGTGAAATAATCAATATTCTTAGTAAACCTGAAAAAAATATGCGACCGCTTATGCCGCATAAAATGCATGTTTCGACGTTCTCAAAGGAATCAAAATTCATAGGGTACGTTGGTCTAAAACTATGAAATTTGCCTAGGTATATGGTTTTATAATGTAATCTGATTATAAGAAATTCAGTTTATTCTGTGAAAGTAGTGTAAGTCAGCCATAAACATGCCCTTTATACGTTCTTATTTACTGTTTTCAGCAAGGACCAAATCCAAATGTAAGTGTTTATATAACAAATTTTTTTTGCCCAGTTATATAATTCCAAAATTAATAAGTTTTGTAAATTCTACATGAGTGATGTGCTTTAAAAACACCGCAAAAACGTCACATATTAAGGTAAATTCTGCGAAGGTCTGAAACTTACTGCCGGCTTCTGCTTTCCCCGAAAACTACAACCTGGGTCTCCTCAAGTCAAGAGTGAATGGGTACTTTCTAGACCTTTGTGATCCATCATCGGATACATCGCCGCTTATCATCAGGTTAGATTGTGGTCAAACACAGGTCCATCTGCAATAAAAAAAAATTGGTTGATTATTTAAACTGATTTCAGCCATAGGACGTCCACTGCTGGCATTGGCCTACCTCAAAGATTTCCAGATATTGCGGTTGGAAGCGATCTGCATCCACCGTGGTCTGCACCGTTGTTCCGTTCAGCCCATCCTGTTGGTGGACGTCCTTCGCTGCACTTGCCGGTCCGTGGCCTCCACTCAAGAACTTTTCAGCCCCATCGGCCATCTGTTCTGCCATGCGAGCTGCATGGCTTGTCCATTGCCACTTCAACGTGCTAATCTGCTTGGCTATGTCGGTGACCCAAGTTCTTCTACGTATCTCCTCATTTCTGACTCGACTGACTTTGTGCTCATTCATGAGGCCAATCGTAAATGACCACGTCTCGGTCCCATATGTCATCACTGGTAACACACACTGATTGTAGAATTTCGTCTTAAGACACCTTGTTGTTCATTAGCTGTATCAGGGCCATCTTCCATCTTCTTTCTATTGAGCTGCCTATGTGACTTAGCATCATCGGGAGACTGCAATCGTAATTGGCGTCCTTGAGTCATGAGGTTAAGAGTGTCATCAGTTTCTGAGGTCTATTTGTACGGGGCGTCTTAAAGAACTGAGACCCCACCGTATGGACAGTTTCTACGAACCTCTCATTGATCTCGTCCACTGATGCATGTTCTTCTGGACAGTCAAAGCGATTTGAAAGCTCGAGTTGAAAGCTCTCGAAGTTTGGATATGTGCGCGAGTGAATCGGAGCGAAGACTTTATTAAACTTTTCAACCTTTCAACCTTTCAAGTCCTACGTTCATATTCAATGTGCCTCTAACGATTCGGTGATCACTTCTGGTTTTCACTCTGTGAATGACAGTGACATCATTGAATAGCTGTTTCCTGTTGGTCAAGATGAAATCAATCTCATTTTTCATGAAACCATTGTAACTCATCCCGGTCCATTACCTGTGAGGCGGCTTCTGGAAAAAAAATTCATCATAAAGAGTCCTTTCTCTAGAACATCGGCCTGTCTCTGTGCCCTGGGGTTCCGTTGCTCATACCCAAATTGCCCTACTCTCAACTCATTATCTGTTCTCTTGCCTAACTTTACATTGAAGTCTCCCATAACAACAGTGATGAAACAAGAATCAAGAATCAAAAGAATCAAGAATCAATAATTGAGTTTTGTTTGTATGCATAGCTAATGTCCTCATACATAGACTGTACTTCTTTATCTGGGTGTGACGAGTTCGGTGCATATACCTGAACGACCTTCAGCGAATATCTTTTAGATGTTTTGAGTGTTAGGTATGCGACCCTGCTCGACACACTATCGATGGTGTCAATGTTGTTAATGAAAGACCTGTGAACGAGATATCCGACACCACCTTGGAACTGTTAGTAGTAGAGTAGGTTACCGCACTTAAGGGATATCGTGTACTCGCCCTCTCTACGAAGTTCTGATAATCCCAAAATGTCCCAGTATATGTCATTTCTCCTTCCAGCTCAATAATCTTATCTTATCTCAAAGTACCGATGTTGTGTGCTACCAGGGCCAGTGGTCAATGTTGCGGTTGGTATCCGTCCGTCTTCTCATTCAATTTAACATTTGTAAGTAGGGCACAGTTCTAATGAAGGGATCCAAGAGATATCAAGGGATCTCCGCAAATATTGACAATATAGCCATCATTAGATCCATTTGCATTCAGGTGGTAAAGTAGGTAAATATTTTAAGAAAGACCTGATGAATGAATTAACTCATCAATGTGTTAAATATTTTTCAAAATGATTTGCTATTAAATGCATTCAGTTAGTGATGTGCAAGTCAGCAAAAAACGTGTCCTAAAACATACGTTCTAATTCCCTGTTTTTACCAACAACCTGGTGAGGTAAGTTATGGTAAAACTATGATTTGCCATTAAATGCATTCAGTACCTAAGTTTTGTGCAAGTCAGCCCAAAACATGCTCGAAAAACATACGCTCTGATTCCCTGTTTTTACCAAAAAAAGGCCTTTGCATCTATTATAGATGATTTATGCAGCGTCAGCAACTGGTAATCATGCTGTAAGGGACGCTGCAGTGCCTGGGACATTGTTTGATGGATTAGGCTTGCCCAGCACCTATACCATCCTATCAGCTTAGTCACCTGTTAGTTAGAGGAAATAACAGGTAAATACTTCTGAAGCTAACTTAGCCGCGGGTTTCCTCACGATGTTTCCTTCACCGTTAAGCACGTGTTAAATGTGAACTTACACTTTTCAAGAAATAAAGGTTCACGGCCGGTATCGAACCCACGACTTTCAGATTGAAAGTCGGGGGTACATACCATTCGGCCAACACGGCTTACCAACAGAATGCGGTAAGTAATGGTGATAAGTACAGTCTATGTATGAGGACATTAGCTATGCATAGCTAATGTCCTCATACATAGACTGTACTTCTTTATCTGGGTGTGACGAGTTCGGTGCATATACCTGAACGACCTTCAGCGAATATCTTTTAGATGTTTTGAGTGTTAGGTATGCGACCCTGCTCGACACACTATCGATGGTGTCAATGTTGTTAATGAAAGACCTATGAACGAGATGTCCGACACCACCATGGAACTGTTAGTAGTAGAGTAAGATAAGATAAGATAAGATAAGAAAAAGTTTATTTGTGTCACTTATAAAAGATATACATTATGTTACATGAAACAGATGATAAATTATTGACAACAAAATTTGGTCGTCACTCAGCATAGGCAATAATAGAGAACCTATAATAATTATAAGGACCCTACCATGGCGCTGGTTTTCAGTGACGCCAGTTTAAACTAGGTACTGTGCGGTATGATACAACTTATGATGAAATACAACTTACTAAGCTAGATAAAAAACAAAACAAACAATGATTATTACAATTAAAACACTAAGGACGAATTATATAAAAAGAAGAACATTAAAACACAATAATAATATCAATAGTAAATCGCAATAATATAAAATGAAGCCTATAAAAACCGAAGCTCAGAACGACTGCCTACATTGGATAAATTTATTTGAGAGTTTAGTAGGAATATCTTTAAGCGGTTTTTGAAAGTCCAAATAGATCCAGAGTTTCTTATTGGCGGAGGCAAATTATTCCAACATTTCGTGGCAGCATATCTAAAGCTGCCACGAAAGGCAGCCGTTCTGTGGCGGGGACACACTAATCGGATAGCTGTTCGTATATGGCGGTCCGAAAAGTGGAGCTTCTCATATAGATAGACAGGACGCTGATTCTTAATGATGCCGAAGAGCAGTGTAGCAAAGTGGAGAGTACGACGTGATGACATATTAAGAAGGCTGTTATTGTTTATATAAGGAAAAATATGGGCTCGGCGCGGGATAGGGAAACAGAATCGTACACAAGCGTTTTGTATGCGTTGAATAAGTTTTTTTTGTGCGACCTAGTAGACATTCTCCAAATACGTTGTCGGCGTAGCTAAGTTTGGATAGAATTAGTGAGTCACATAGCTTTATGCGTAAGTCGATACTTAAATGGTCACGCACCCGGTACAGAACTGACAAACGATAAAAACAATTGTGAACTATTTGCAATATATGGCTCTCAAAACGTTATTGGCCATCCATGATAACACCCAAATTTCTTGCTTCTGAAACCCGATCTATGAAAACCCCATCCACGGCAACTTGAGGATCTAGTATGACCATAGCGTCGATTTGATGTTTTGACCCAAGTATCATAAATTTGGACTTAGTAGGGTTCAGAATCAAACTGTTGGTTTCACACCAAGCAGTTATATCATCCAAATCCCTATTCAGTTTTTCCATTGCAGCGCTCAACTTAGTAGGCTTAGAGGATATATAAAGTTGAATATCATCAGCGTAAAGGTGGTATTTACAATTTTTTACTTTTGAGGTTATGTCTGTGCAATACAAAACAAAAAGAATTGGGCCGAGTATCGATCCCTGGGGTACTCCACGAGCCACTGGTAAATCTGATGAGGATGAACTTAAACCATCAGAATTAAGTAGCTCTACTAGCTGAGAGCGCCCAGTGAGATAGCTCGAGAACTATTTTATTACGGAGTTGTCAAAACCGTAGTAGGTAAGTTTAGATAGTAGCAATGAAATGTTAATAGTTTCAAATGCGCGTGAAAAGTCTAACAACGTTAAAATGGTTCCTTCACCGCTATCCTGAGCCATTAGGACGTCGTCCACAACATCCATCAGGGCTGTTGCCGTGCTGTGACACTTTCGAAATCCCGACTGTCTTTTGGGAATAATTTCATTGTCCTCTAAGTACCTTGTCAGTTGTATACATACAACCTTCTCGACAATCTTTGATAAGTCAATAAGTAGGTTACCGGACTTAAGGGATATCGTGTACTCGCCCTCTCTACGAAGTTCTGATAATCCCAAAATGTCCCAGTGTATGTCATTTCTCCTTCCAGCTCAATAATCTTATCTTATCTCAAAGTACCGATGTTGTGTGCTACCAGGGCCAGTGGTCAATGTTGCGGTTGGTATCCGTCCGTCTTCTCATTCAATTTAACAATTTTGTAAGTAGGGCACAGTTCTAATGAAGGGATCCAAGAGATATCAAGGGACCTCCGCAAATATTGACAATATAGCCATCATTAGATCCATTTGCATTCAGGTGGTAAAGTAGGTAAATATTTTAAGAAAGACCTGATGAATGAATTGACTCATCAATGTGTTAAATATTTTTCAAAATGATTTGCCATTAAATGCATTCAGTTAGTGATGTGCAAGTCAGCCAAAAACGTGTCCTAAAACATACGTTCTAATTCCCTGTTTTTACCAACAACCTGGTGAGGTAAGTTATGGTAAAACTATGATTTGCCATTAAATGCATTCAGTACCTAAGTTTTGTGCAAGTCAGCCCAAAACATGCTCGAAAAACATACGCTCTGATTCCCTGTTTTTACCAAAAAAAGGCCTTTGCATCTATTATAGATGATTTATGCAGCGTCAGCAACTGGTAATCATGCTGTAAGGGACGCTGCAGTGCCTGGGACATTGTTTGATGGATTAGGCTTGCCCAGCACCTATACCATCCTATCAGCTTAGTCAGCTGTTAGTCAGAGGAAATAACAGGTAAATACTTCTGAAGCTAACTTAGCCGCGGGTTTCCTCACGATGTTTCCTTCACCGTTAAGCACGTGTTAAATGTGAACTTACACTTTTCAAGAAATAAAGGTTCACGGCCGGTATCGAACCCACGACTTTCAGATTGAAAGTCGGGGGTACATACCATTCGGCCAACACGGCTTACCAACAGAATGCGGTAAGTAATGGTGATAGTTAATGTGACAAAAATTAAGTAGTTTTATAATTATGACCATTCTTTTGGCCACTACCAAAATACCTGAAATATTAACAAACCAGTATATTAAGTATGATTCTGTTTTATTTTGTATTTCTCATATACTTAATAATATGCTAAAGCGCCAAGAAGAGTATGTTCATATCGCCTTCGATTAATTAAGTTTTTAACAAATCGACGAATTAAAAATAACAACCCAAGGAATAAACACTTAATTTCGACTAAATGCGTCATATCATTTCACTAACTTTTTCTTTTACCATCAATTTAATTATTTATTTTCCGTTCCTCTCCTCACGATGTTCTCGTGATGACTGGAAGACAGTTAATACGTTTAAAGGAATAAATACTTATGTCAAGCAGTGGACGTGCTATGGCTGAGATGATGATGATGATGATAAAGTTTAAAGGAATTTTTTGCATCTTAAAGAAGAAGAAGAAATACATTTATTAGACACACACACTAAACTTAAAATAACAACATCTTCAGCTACAAGGGAAGCATGTGCATAATGCGATATGATGAAGAAGACCACCAGTCAGCCCTAGAATTCAATCCTTCAATGTTAAAATGTTCAGAGATATCGAAACTGGTAGATCCACTTATAGTCATACTCATCATTATTACATTATATGATAATCGTATTTTAAATTAATTTTTACGGATCCGTACCTCACAAGGATAAAAACGGAACCCTTATAGGATCACTTTGTTGCCCGTGTGTCTGTCTGTCTGCCAAAAACTTTTATGTCGAGAACGTGTAAAGGTATCGAGTTGAAATTAAAACCATATACTTAAATCTACAGCCTGTTTAAACTGTGAAATAATCAATATTCTTAGTAAACCTGAAAAAAACATGCGACCGCTTATGCCGCATAAAATGCATGTTTCGACGTTCTCAAAGGAATCAAAATTCATAGGGTACGTTGGTCTAAAACTATGAAATTTGCCTAGGTATATGGTTTTATAATGTAATCTGAATAAAAAAAAAAAAAAAAAAAAGTGGCAGCAATGGAGTAGGCTTTCTTGTTCATAAAGCATTAAAAACAAATATTTATAATTTTAAAATAATATCTGACAGAGTCGTTCGATTAGATATGAAATTCAAAGAACAGATTATTTCTATAATACAGTGTTATGCACCGACAGAACGTTCAAATTATGAAGATATAGAAATATTCTATAATGAAATACGATGCGCACTGGAAAGTTCGAGCAAAGAGTCCATAGTCATGGGTGATTTTAACGCCAAAATTGGGCAACAAACCCTTGACGACAGAGAAGTAATGGGCTCCTGTGGCTATGGAAACAGGAATGAACGCGGAAATCTGTTACTAGAGTTTTGTCTCGAAAATCAACTATTTATTATGAACACACAATTTAAAAAAAACCTTAAACGAAAATGGACCTGGATTTCACCTGATGGCAAAACGAGAAACGAAATTGACTTTTTCCTAGCTAAAAACAAGAACACCATTTTAGATACCGAAGTTCTGAAGACTACCTTCCCATCTGATCATAACATAGTTAGAGCTAAACTGATTACAAAAATAAAAAATAAGTCTCGAAAGTCATTTGGAAAAAGATCTTCCCCGCTTGACCCTTTGGAACAAAATGCACTGAAAAATAATTTTGAATTAATACCACAACTTTTTAAAGAAAACGATATACAACAAGCTTACAATAACATAATCAATAATATTAAACAGTCAACCAACAAGTTACCGAGACAAAGTAGAAAAAATTATCCAACTTTAACAGAAAATATTAACAACCTAATAGAAGAAAAAACAAAGCTTAAGAATAAAATTAACAAAACTAAAACTGAAAAAAACAAACTGAGTGCCCTATACAAACTTACCAAAACATTAATAGACAAAACCAGAAAAGAAAATCGGTACAAAATTATAGAGGAAGAATTAGAAAAAAGAGCATCTGTAAAGAGAGCGCAAAAGAGACTTAACACGAGCACGCTGTGGATTAATACACTGGACAGTAAAAATCTTACAAAGACCAAAAGACAAGATATTATGGACGTAGCGACAGAATTTTATAGAAAACTCTACAGTAGCGACGAGAAAAAAGAAGATGAGAACCTGGATGCGAACGTTCTAAATGAACGTAGTCCCGAGATTCCGCCACCGCTCCTCAATGAAGAAATTCATAATGCAATACGACATCTCAAATCACAGAAAAGTCCCGGTGCCGATGGAATAACAAATGAAGTCTTGAAAGCTATAATTGAACCGATAACACCTATTTTTTCAAATCTTTTCAATGAAATGATTGAACAAAAAATTTTGCCAAAAGAGTGGGAGACATCAATAATTAAACTATTGTACAAAAAAGGGGACCCAAAGAACATAAATAATTACAGACCGATAAGCTTGCAACAAACTACATACAAAGTTTTCACTACTGTTCTTCTGAAAAGGATTTCAAAGGTACTAGAATCAAATCAGCCTAGGGAACAAGCTGGTTTCAGAACCTGCTATTCGACTACAGACCATATATTCACGTTGACACAAGTTATTGAAAAATATAATGAATACGGCAAGAAACTATACATAGGCTTCGTGGACTATACAAAGGCATTTGACTCCATATTTCACGAGCCATTGTGGAAAGCATTAAAAGATCAAGGCATTCATAATAACTATATAGACATACTAAAGATACTGTATCAAGATTGTAAAGCAGTCATAAAATTGGAAAGCAACGGAAAATCATTTCCAATCAAAAGAGGCGTCAGACAAGGCGATCCAATATCTCCGAACCTATTTACGGCTCTACTAGAACACATTTTTAGAAGTTTGAACTGGATTAATATTGGGATAAACATCAACGGCGAATATCTAAACCACCTAAGATTTGCAGACGACATTGTTCTGATGTCAGAGAGCCAAAAAGACCTAGAGTACATGCTCAACACATTGAATAGAGAGAGCATGAAATGTGGACTACATATGAACGCTAGCAAGACATTTGTTATGACAAATGGCGAGAGACGACCTATTTCGGTTCAATCGAAGACCATAGAATATGTGGATGAATATCTATATCTAGGGCAAAACATATCGTTCAAAGAACAGACAGCACAAGAAGTAAGGCGGCGAATAAAAAAGGCTTGGAGTAGATACTGGTCTCTCAAAGAAATATTTAAGTCAAATATACCTATCAGGCTGAAGAAAAAAGCTATGGATACCATAATACTTCCAACACTCTTATATGGATGTCAAAGCTGGGCACTAACCAAGGACATAATACACAAATTACAAGTGTTCCAAAGAGCGGTAGAAAGAAGCATGTTAGGCCTGAAATTAAGTGACAGAATAAGAAATAAAGACATCAGGCAGAAGACCAAAGTGATAGATGCAGCAGAACTTGCATGTAAGCTTAAATGGAGATGGGCCGGGCATGTAGCTAGAGCATCGGATGGTAGATGGAGCGAGAGAATCCTACACTGGTATCCCCGCAATGCCACCCGACCCAGAGGAAGACCAAGGCGAAGATGGCATGATGACATCATGAGTGTAGCGGGGACTACATGGACACGGCTGGCTCGAGATAGAGAAAAATGGCATAGATTGGAGGAGGCCTTTACCCATAAATGGGTTACCTCACAAATAGATTAAGTGTAGTAGTAATTATAATTAAGTGAAGTGGAATAATATACTTATATGTAACTACTTAGATATAGAAAAAAAAAAAAAAAAAATAATAATAATAATAATAATTGTACAGAGATGAATAAATTAATAAGTTTAACGTCAGAGTTTAGTACAGATATAAATATGAAATTTGGATTAGATAAATGCAAAACTCTAAAATTACAAAGAGGCAAAGTATCGACTAGGGATCATAATAATGATGATGAAAATATATTTGTAGTTTTAGAAGAGAATGAAACGTATAAATATTTAGGACTTCACCAAGGTAGGATAATTGATCACGTCAGTATTAAAACAGAAATTAGAAAAGAATTCATCCATAGACTAAATCTTATATGTAAAAAACCTCTCAACTCTAAAAATCTTATAAAAGCTATCAATACTTATGCGGTTCCTGTACTAACCTATTCGTTTGGCATTGTTAAATGGTCAGCCACAGACATAAAAAAGCTACAAGTAAAAACTAGAACAACATTCACTAAACATAATTATTTACACCCTAAGTCTGGGATTGAAAGAATTTCATTAAGTAGAATAAAAGGTGGAAGGGGACTTATTGATTTGAAAAACTTATGGGTAGGCCAGATTCAAAACCTGCGAAAGTTTTTCTACGAGAAATCAAGCACCAGTAAAATACACTTAGCAACTACAGAATTAGATAAAAACTTTACACCATTAAATCTTTATAATCAAGACATGCAGTTTAAAAATTCCACAGATAATGAAAAAGAAAAACTTGATAGATGGCGAAGTAAAGAACTCCATGGTCGTCATATAAAGGACTTAGAGCAGCCACACATTGACCTACAAGCCTCGAACAACTGGCTCAGATTTGGCTCCCTATTCCCTGAAACGGAGGGATTTATGATAGCGATACAAGATCAGGTTATAAACACAAGAAATTACAGAAAGTTCATATTAAAAAGCCCCAACAGTCAAAACGATAAATGTAGGAAATGCCACCGTCAATCTGAAACCATTCAACACATCACCAGCGCCTGTCCCAGCCTCACACAAACAGACTACATCCATAGACACAACCAAGTAGTTCATATTGTACATCAAAAACTCGCAATAAAGCACCATCTCGTTTCTGGAAAACTTTTACCTTATTACCAATACAGTCCTAAGCCGGTATTAGAGAGCAATAATTACAAAATGTATTATGATAGAGCTATTCTTACAGACAGAACTGTACATAACAATAGACCAGATATCACATTACTAGACAAAGTCAACAAACATACATATTTAATAGATATCGCAATACCAAATACACATAACATTCAAAAAACAGTGACGGAAAAAATACATAAATACACAGAGTTAAAAGAAGAGATACTGAGAATGTGGAAAATGAACAAGGTTTATATCGTTCCACTTGTGCTCTCTTGTACCGGCGTTGTGCCTACGAATCTCATGCATTACCTGAAAGTGTTAGGTCTTCAGGAAAGCCTACACGTGACTATGCAGAAAGCTGCCATATTAAATACCTGTAGAACGGTCCGAAAGTTCTTGCAGGACGATTCCACGACAACTCAACACTCCAGTGATACGCACTTGGCTTAGGCTCGTGAGTTTCACTTATACCGAAATATCTAAAAGATATTTTGAGAAAAAAAAAACCTTTCAAAATAATAATAATGTAAAATGAGGAAATAAAGAGGCTTAAATAAATAAATAAATAAATAAATGTAATCTGATTATAAGAAATTCAGTTTATTCTGTGAAAGTAGTGTAAGCCAGCCATAAACATGCCCTTTATACGTTCTTATTTACTGTTTTCAGCCAGGACCAAATCCAAATGTAAGTGTTTATATAACAAAATTTTTTTGCCCAGTTATATAATTCCAAAATTAATAAGTTTTGTAAATTCTACATGAGTGATGTGCTTTAAAAACACTGCAAAAACGTCACATATTAAGGTTAAACGCTGCTAAGGTCTGAAACTCACTGCCGGCTTCTGCTTTCCCGGAAAACTACAACCTGGGTCTCCTCAAGTGAAGAGTGAATGGGTACTTTCTAGACCTTTGTGATCCATCATCGGACACATCGCCGCTTATCATCAGGTTAGATTGTGGTCAAACACAGGTCCATCTGCAATAAAAAAAAATTGGTTGATTATTTAAACTGATTTCAGCCATAGGACGTCCACTGCTGGCATAGGCCTACCTCAAAGATTTCCAGTTATTGCGGTTGGAAGCGATCTGCATCCACCGTGGTCTTCACCGTTGTTCCGTTCAGCCCATCCTGTTGGTGGACGTCCTTCGCTGTACTTGCCGGTCCGTGGCCTCCACTCAAGAACTTTTCAGCCCCATCGGCCATCTGTTCTGCCATGCGAGCTGCATGGCTTGTCCATTGCCACTTCAACGTGCTAATTTGCTTGGCTATGTCGGTGACCCAAGTTCTTCTACGTATCTCCTCATTTCTGACTCGACCGACTTTGTGCTCATTCATGAGGCCAATCGTAAATGACCACGTCTCGGTCCCATATGTCATCACTGGTAACACACACTGATTGTAGAATTTCGTCTTAAGACATCTTGTTGTTCTTTAGCTGTTTCAGGGCCATCTTCTTTCTATTGAGCTGCCTATGTGACTTAGCATCATCGGGAGACTGCAATCGTAATGGGCGTCGTTGAGTCATGAGGTTAAGAGTGTCATCAGTTTCTGAGGTCTATTTGTACGGGGCGTCTTAAAGAACTGAGACCCCACCGTATGGACAGTTTCTACGAACCTCTCATTGATCTCGTCCACTGATGCATGTTCTTCTGGACAGTCAAAGCGATTTGAAAGCTCGAGTTGAAAGCTCTCGAAGTTTGGATATGTGCGCGAGTGAATCGGAGCGAAGACTTTATTAAACTTTTCAACCTTTCAAGTCCTACGTTCATATTCAATGTGCCTCTAACGATTCGGTGATCACTTCTGGTTTTCACCCTGTGAAACACAGTGACGACATCATTGAATAGCTGTTTCCTGTTGGTCAAGATGAAATCAATCTAATTTTTCATGAAACCATTGTAACTCATCCCGGTCCATTACCTGTGAGGCGGCTTCTGGAAAAAAAATTCATCATAAAGAGTCCTTTCTCTAGAACATCGGCCTGCCTCTGTGCCCTGGGGTTCCGTTGCTCATACCCAAATTGCCCCACTCTCAACTCATTATCTGTTCTCTTGCCTAACTTTACATTGAAGTCTCCCATAACAACAGTGATGAAACAAAAATCAAGAATCAAAAGAATCAAGAATCAATAATTGAGTTTTGTTTGTATACATAGCTAATGTCCTCATACATAGACTGTACTTCTTTACCTGGGTGTGACGAGTTCGGTGCTCATACCTGAACGACCTTCAGTGAATGTCTTTTAGATGTTTTGAGTGTTAGGTATGCGACCCTGCTCGACACAATATCGATAGTGTCAATGTTGTTAATGAGAGACCTGTGAACGAGATACCAGACACCACCTTGGGACTGTTAGTAGTAGAGTAGGTTACCGGACTTAAGGGATATGGTGTACTCGCCCTCTCTACGAAGTTCTGATAATCCCAAAATGTCCCAGTGTATGTCATTTCTCCTTCCAGCTCAATAATCTTATCTTATCTTATCTTATCAAAGTACCGATGTTGTGTGCTACCAGGGCCAGTGGTCAATGTTGCGGTTGGTATCCGTCCGTCTCCTCATTCAATTTAACATTTGTAAGTAGGGCACAGTTCTAATGATGGGATCCAAGAGATATCAAGGGACCTCCGCAAATATTGACAATTTAGCCATCATTAGATCCGACGTTTCGACCGGATTGCACCTGGTCGTGGTCGCGGGGAGACTGGCGTGCTGAAGTTAACCGCAGCAAAGCGAAGGCATCTTTTCAGTCTACCCTCACTTTGTCTTCATAATTAGAAATTTGAGATTTAAGGCCGGTTCACACTGGGACAGCACACTACACTCACTGTATCAGCACACTTTGGTTTATTCACACGCCGAGTACACTTGGCTATCACTGGATTTCATGAGGCAGAGAGTCTGAAGCCGTCTCCACGATTAAAATTAGGATATTTCTTAATTTCAATCGCTTCCCGAACCATTCTCTTGTAGTAGTGCCTCTCGTTGGAAATAATCTTGGGATTGTGGAGTTCGATCCAGTGATTGGGTCCTGAGTCCACTACATGCTCCGCTATAGCTGACTTGCTTACTTGTCGATTTTTGACCGCTGCGATATGTTCCTTAACACGTTCGGCGACTGTGCGCTTCGTTTGGCCTATGTTAGAACGACCACAGCTGCAATCGACTTTGTAAACTCCAGGTACTTGCAAGGGTACTACATCCTTTGGTGATCGTAGACGCTTAGCCACTTTTGTGTGTGGACTGTAAACTGTCTTTATTGAAAACTTCTTATGCAAGTTTCCAATTTTGTCAGTAACACCTTTCAAATGAAGGTAATTACGCGATAAATACCCGATAATCCCATATTTTAATAATGTGTTGTGATCGCGAAAGTTTAAAAAATATCATTAGATCCATTTGCATTCAGGTGGTAAAATAGGTAAATATTTTAAGAAAGACCTGATGAATGAATTAACTTATCAATGTATTAAATATTCTTCAAGTTGATTGGCCATTAAATGCATTCAGTAAGTGATGTGCAAGTCAGCCAAAAACGTGTCCTAAAAACATGCTTTCTAATTCCCTGTTTTTACCAACAGCCTGGTGAGGTAAGTTATGGTAAAGCAATGATATGCCATTAAATGCATTCAGTAAGTGATGTGCAAGTCAGCTTAAAACGTGTCCCATAAACATACGTTTTAATTACTTGTTTTTGCCAACAGGGTGGTGCGGTAAGTTATGGTAAAGCAATGATTTGCCATTAAATGCATTCAGTACATAAGTGATGTGCAAGTCAGCCCAAAACATGCCCGAAAAACATACGCTCTAATTCCTTGTTTTTACCAACAGAAAAAAAGGCCTTTGCATCTATTATAGATAATTTATGCAGCGTCAGCAACTGGTAATCATGCTGTACGGGACGCTGCAGTGCCTGGGACATTGTTAGATGGATTAGGCTTGCCCAGCACCTATACCATCCTATCAGCTTAGTCAGCTGTTAGTCAGAGGAAATAACAGGTCAATACTTCTGAAGCTAATTTAGCCGCGGGTTTCCTCACGATGTTTCCTTCACCGTTAAGCACGTGTTAAATGGGAACTTACACTTTTCAAGAAAGAAAAATCCATTGGTTCACGGCCGGTATCGAACCCACGACTTTCAGATTGAAAGTCGGGGGTACATACCATTCGGCCAACACGGCTTACCAACAGAATGCGGTAAGTAATTGTGATAGTTAATGTGACATAAATTAAGTAGTTTTATAATTATGACCATTCTTTTGGCCACTACCAAAATACCTGAAATATTAACAAACCAGTATATTAAGTATAATTCTGTTTTATTTTGTATTTCTCATATACTTAATAATATGCTTAAGCGCCAAGAAGAGTATGTTCATATCGCCTTCGATCTATTAAGCTTTTAACAAATCTACGAATTAAAAATAACAACCCAAGGAATAAACACTTAATTTCGACTAAATACGTCATATCATTTCACTAACTTTTCCTTTTGCCATCAATTTAATTATTTATTTTCCGTTCCTCTCCTCACGATGTTTTCGTGATGGCTGGAAGACAGTTAATACGTTTAAAGGAATAAATACTTATAAGTCAAGCAGTGGACGTGCTATGGCTGAGATTATGATGATGATGATGAAGTTTAAAGGAATTTTTTGCATCTTGAAGCAGAAGAAGAAATACATTTATTAGACACACACACACTAAACTTAAAATAACTACATCTTCAGCTACAAGGGAAGCATGTGCAAAATGCGATATGATGAAGAAGACCACCAGTCAGCCCTAGAATTCAATCCTTCAATGTTAAAATGTTCAGAGATATCGAAACTGGTAGATCCACTTATAGTCATACTCATCATTATTACATTATATGATAATCGTATTTTAAATTAATTTTTACGGATCCGTACCTCACAAGGATAAAAACGGAACCCTTATAGGATCACTTTGTTGTCCGTGTGTCTGTCTGTCTGCCAAGAACTTTTATGTCGAGAACGTGTAAAGATATCGAGTTGAAATTAAAACCATATACTTAAATCTACAGCCTGTTTAAGCTGTGAAATAATCAATATTCTTAGTAAACCTGAAAAAAATATGCGACCGCTTATGCCGCATAAAATGCATGTTTCAACGTTCTCAAAGGAATCAAAATTCATTTGGTACGTTGGTCTAAAACTATGAAATTTGCCTAGGTATATGGTTTTATAATGTAATCTGATTATAAGAAATTCAGTTTATTCTGTGAAAGTAGTGTAAGTCAGCCATAACCTGGCCCTTTATACGTTATTATTTACTGTTTTCAGCCAGGACCAAATTCAAATGTAAGTGTTTATATAACAAAATTTGTTTGCCCAGTTATAGAATTCCAAAATTAATAAGTTTTGTAAACTCTACATGAGTGATGTGCTTTAAAAACACTGCAAAAACGTCACATATTAAGTTTAAACGCTGCTAAGGTCTGAAACTCACTGCCGGCTTCTGCTTTCCCCGAAAACTACAACCTGAGTCTCTTCAAGTCAAGAGTGAATAGGTACTTTCTAGACCTTTGTGATCCATCATCGGACACATCGCCGATTATCATCAGGTTAGATTGTGGTCAAACACAGGTCCATCTGCAATAAAAAAAAATTGGTTGATTATTTAAACTGATTTCAGCCATAGGACGTCCACTGCTGGCATAGGCCTACCTCAAAGATTTCCAGTTATTGCGGTTGGAAGCGATCTGCATCCACCGTGGTCTTCACCGTTGTTCCGTTCAGCCCATCCTGTTGGTAGACGTCCTTCGCTGCACTTGCCGGTCCGTGGCCTCCACTCAAGAACTTTTCAGCCCCATCGGCCATCTGTTCTGCCATGCGAGCTGCATGGCTTGTCCATTGCCACTTCAACGTGCTAATCTGCTTGGCTATGTCGGTGACCAAAGTTCTTCTACGTATCTCCTCATTTCTGACTCGACCGACTTTGTGCTCATTCATGAGGCCAATCGTAAATGACCACGTCTCGGTCCCATATGTCATCACTGGTAACACACACTGATTGTAGAATTTCGTCTTAAGACACCTTGTTGTTCTTTAGCTGTTTCAGGGCCATCTTCCATCTTCTTTCTATTGAGCTGCCTATGTGACTTAGCATCATCGGGAGACTGCAATCGTAATGAGCGTCGTTGAGTCATGAGGTTAAGAGTGTCATCAGTTTCTGAGGTCTATTTGTACGGGGCGTCTTAAAGAACTGAGACCCCACCGTATGGACAGTTTCTACGAACCTCTCATTGATCTCGTCCACTGATGCATGTTCTTCTGGACAGTCAAAGCGATTTGAAAGCTCGAGTTGAAAGCTCTCGAAGTTTGGATATGTGCGCGAGTGAATCGGAGCGAAGACTTTATTAAACTTTTCAACCTTTCAAGTCCTACGTTCATATTCAATGTGCCTCTAACGATTCGGTGATCACTTCTGGTTTTCACCCTGTGAAACACAGTGACGACATCATTGAATAGCTGTTTCCTGTTGGTCAAGATGAAATCAATCTAATTTTTCATGAAACCATTGTAACTCATCCCGGTCCATTACATGTGAGGCGGCTTCTGGAAAAAAAATTCATCATAAAGAGTCCTTTCTCTAGAACATCGGCCTGCCTCTGTGCCCTGGGGTTCCGTTGCTCATACCCAAATTGCCCCACTCTCAACTCATTATCTGTTCTCTTGCCTAACTTTACATTGAAGTCTCCCATAACAACAGTGATGAAACAAAAATCAAGAATCAAAAGAATCAAGAATCAATAATTGAGTTTTGTTTGTATACATAGCTAATGTCCTCATACATAGACTGTACTTCTTTACCTGGGTGTGACGAGTTCGGTGCTCATACCTGAACGACCTTCAGTGAATGTCTTTTAGATGTTTTGAGTGTTAGGTATGCGACCCTGCTCGACACAATATCGATAGTGTCAATGTTGTTAATGAGAGACCTGTGAACGAGATACCAGACACCACCTTGGGACTGTTAGTAGTAGAGTAGGTTACCGGACTTAAGGGATATCGTGTACTCGCCCTCTCTACGAAGTTCTGATAATCCCAAAATGTCCCAGTGTATGTCATTTCTCCTTCCAGCTCAATAATCTTATCTTATCTTATCAAAGTACCGATGTTGTGTGCTACCAGGGCCAGTGGTCAATGTTGCGGTTGGTATCCGTCCGTCTCCTCATTCAATTTAACATTTGTAAGTAGGGCACAGTTCTATTGATGGGATCCAAGAGATATCAAGGGACCTCCGCAAATATTGACAATTTAGCCATCATTAGATCCGACGTTTCGACCGGATTGCACCTGGTCGTGGTCGCGGGGAGACTGGCGTGCTGAAGTTAACCGCAGCAAAGCGAAGGCATCTTTTCAGTCTACCCTCACTTTGTCTTCATAATTAGAAATTTGAGATTTAAGGCCGGTTCACACTGGGACAGCACACTACACTCACTGTATCAGCACACTTTGGTTTATTCACACGCCGAGTACACTTGGCTATCACTGGATTTCATGAGGCAGAGAGTCTGAAGCCGTCTCCACGATTAAAATTAGGATATTTCTTAATTTCAATCGCTTCCCGAACCATTCTCTTGTAGTAGTGCCTCTCGTTGGAAATAATCTTGGGATTGTGGAGTTCGATCCAGTGATTGGGTCCTGAGTCCACTACATGCTCCGCTATAGCTGACTTGTTTACTTGTCGATTTTTGACCGCTGCGATATGTTCCTTAACACGTTCGGCGACTGTGCGCTTCGTTTGGCCTATGTAAGAACGACCACAGCTGCAATCGACTTTGTAAACTCCAGGTACTTGCAAGGGTACTACATCCTTTGGTGATCGTAGACGCTTAGCCACTTTTGTGTGTGGACTGTAAACTGTCTTTATTGAAAACTTCTTAAGCAAGTTTCCAATTTTGTCAGTAACACCTTTCAAATGAAGGTAATTACGCGATAAATACCCGATAATCCCATATTTTAATAATGTGTTGTGATCGCGAAAGTTTAAAAAATATCATTAGATCCATTTGCATTCAGGTGGTAAAATAGGTAAATATTTTAAGAAAGACCTGATGAATGAATTAACTTATCAATGTATTAAATATTCTTCAAGTTGATTGGCCATTAAATGCATTCAGTAAGTGATGTGCAAGTCAGCCAAAAACGTGTCCTAAAAACATGCTTTCTAATTCCCTGTTTTTACCAACAGCCTGGTGAGGTAAGTTATGGTAAAGCAATGATATGCCATTAAATGCATTCAGTAAGTGATGTGCAAGTCAGCTTAAAACGTGTCCCATAAACATACGTTTTAATTACTTGTTTTTGCCAACAGGGTGGTGCGGTAAGTTATGGTAAAGCAATGATTTGCCATTAAATGCATTCAGTACATAAGTGATGTGCAAGTCAGCCCAAAACATGCCCGAAAAACATACGCTCTAATTCCTTGTTTTTACCAACAGAAAAAAAGGCCTTTGCATCTATTATAGATAATTTATGCAGCGTCAGCAACTGGTAATCATGCTGTACGGGACGCTGCAGTGCCTGGGACATTGTTAGATGGATTAGGCTTGCCCAGCACCTATACCATCCTATCAGCTTAGTCAGCTGTTAGTCAGAGGAAATAACAGGTCAATACTTCTGAAGCTAATTTAGCCGCGGGTTTCCTCACGATGTTTCCTTCACCGTTAAGCACGTGTTAAATGGGAACTTACACTTTTCAAGAAAGAAAAATCCATTGGTTCACGGCCGGTATCGAACCCACGACTTTCAGATTGAAAGTCGGGGGTACATACCATTCGGCCAACACGGCTTACCAACAGAATGCGGTAAGTAATTGTGATAGTTAATGTGACATAAATTAAGTAGTTTTATAATTATGACCATTCTTTTGGCCACTACCAAAATACCTGAAATATTAACAAACCAGTATATTAAGTATAATTCTGTTTTATTTTGTATTTCTCATATACTTAATAATATGCTTAAGCGCCAAGAAGAGTATGTTCATATCGCCTTCGATCTATTAAGCTTTTAACAAATCTACGAATTAAAAATAACAACCCAAGGAATAAACACTTAATTTCGACTAAATACGTCATATCATTTCACTAACTTTTCCTTTTGCCATCAATTTAATTATTTATTTTCCGTTCCTCTCCTCACGATGTTTTCGTGATGGCTGGAAGACAGTTAATACGTTTAAAGGAATAAATACTTATAAGTCAAGCAGTGGACGTGCTATGGCTGAGATTATGATGATGATGATGAAGTTTAAAGGAATTTTTTGCATCTTGAAGCAGAAGAAGAAATACATTTATTAGACACACACACACTAAACTTAAAATAACTACATCTTCAGCTACAAGGGAAGCATGTGCAAAATGCGATATGATGAAGAAGACCACCAGTCAGCCCTAGAATTCAATCCTTCAATGTTAAAATGTTCAGAGATATCGAAACTGGTAGATCCACTTATAGTCATACTCATCATTATTACATTATATGATAATCGTATTTTAAATTAATTTTTACGGATCCGTACCTCACAAGGATAAAAACGGAACCCTTATAGGATCACTTTGTTGTCCGTGTGTCTGTCTGTCTGCCAAGAACTTTTATGTCGAGAACGTGTAAAGATATCGAGTTGAAATTAAAACCATATACTTAAATCTACAGCCTGTTTAAGCTGTGAAATAATCAATATTCTTAGTAAACCTGAAAAAAATATGCGACCGCTTATGCCGCATAAAATGCATGTTTCAACGTTCTCAAAGGAATCAAAATTCATTTGGTACGTTGGTCTAAAACTATGAAATTTGCCTAGGTATATGGTTTTATAATGTAATCTGATTATAAGAAATTCAGTTTATTCTGTGAAAGTAGTGTAAGTCAGCCATAACCTGGCCCTTTATACGTTATTATTTACTGTTTTCAGCCAGGACCAAATTCAAATGTAAGTGTTTATATAACAAAATTTGTTTGCCCAGTTATAGAATTCCAAAATTAATAAGTTTTGTAAACTCTACATGAGTGATGTGCTTTAAAAACACTGCAAAAACGTCACATATTAAGTTTAAACGCTGCTAAGGTCTGAAACTCACTGCCGGCTTCTGCTTTCCCCGAAAACTACAACCTGAGTCTCTTCAAGTCAAGAGTGAATAGGTACTTTCTAGACCTTTGTGATCCATCATCGGACACATCGCCGATTATCATCAGGTTAGATTGTGGTCAAACACAGGTCCATCTGCAATAAAAAAAAATTGGTTGATTATTTAAACTGATTTCAGCCATAGGACGTCCACTGCTGGCATAGGCCTACCTCAAAGATTTCCAGTTATTGCGGTTGGAAGCGATCTGCATCCACCGTGGTCTTCACCGTTGTTCCGTTCAGCCCATCCTGTTGGTAGACGTCCTTCGCTGCACTTGCCGGTCCGTGGCCTCCACTCAAGAACTTTTCAGCCCCATCGGCCATCTGTTCTGCCATGCGAGCTGCATGGCTTGTCCATTGCCACTTCAACGTGCTAATCTGCTTGGCTATGTCGGTGACCAAAGTTCTTCTACGTATCTCCTCATTTCTGACTCGACCGACTTTGTGCTCATTCATGAGGCCAATCGTAAATGACCACGTCTCGGTCCCATATGTCATCACTGGTAACACACACTGATTGTAGAATTTCGTCTTAAGACACCTTGTTGTTCTTTAGCTGTTTCAGGGCCATCTTCCATCTTCTTTCTATTGAGCTGCCTATGTGACTTAGCATCATCGGGAGACTGCAATCGTAATGAGCGTCGTTGAGTCATGAGGTTAAGAGTGTCATCAGTTTCTGAGGTCTATTTGTACGGGGCGTCTTAAAGAACTGAGACCCCACCGTATGGACAGTTTCTACGAACCTCTCATTGATCTCGTCCACTGATGCATGTTCTTCTGGACAGTCAAAGCGATTTGAAAGCTCGAGTTGAAAGCTCTCGAAGTTTGGATATGTGCGCGAGTGAATCGGAGCGAAGACTTTATTAAACTTTTCAACCTTTCAAGTCCTACGTTCATATTCAATGTGCCTCTAACGATTCGGTGATCACTTCTGGTTTTCACCCTGTGAAACACAGTGACGACATCATTGAATAGCTGTTTCCTGTTGGTCAAGATGAAATCAATCTAATTTTTCATGAAACCATTGTAACTCATCCCGGTCCATTACATGTGAGGCGGCTTCTGGAAAAAAAATTCATCATAAAGAGTCCTTTCTCTAGAACATCGGCCTGCCTCTGTGCCCTGGGGTTCCGTTGCTCATACCCAAATTGCCCCACTCTCAACTCATTATCTGTTCTCTTGCCTAACTTTACATTGAAGTCTCCCATAACAACAGTGATGAAACAAAAATCAAGAATCAAAAGAATCAAGAATCAATAATTGAGTTTTGTTTGTATACATAGCTAATGTCCTCATACATAGACTGTACTTCTTTACCTGGGTGTGACGAGTTCGGTGCTCATACCTGAACGACCTTCAGTGAATGTCTTTTAGATGTTTTGAGTGTTAGGTATGCGACCCTGCTCGACACAATATCGATAGTGTCAATGTTGTTAATGAGAGACCTGTGAACGAGATACCAGACACCACCTTGGGACTGTTAGTAGTAGAGTAGGTTACCGGACTTAAGGGATATCGTGTACTCGCCCTCTCTACGAAGTTCTGATAATCCCAAAATGTCCCAGTGTATGTCATTTCTCCTTCCAGCTCAATAATCTTATCTTATCTTATCAAAGTACCGATGTTGTGTGCTACCAGGGCCAGTGGTCAATGTTGCGGTTGGTATCCGTCCGTCTCCTCATTCAATTTAACATTTGTAAGTAGGGCACAGTTCTATTGATGGGATCCAAGAGATATCAAGGGACCTCCGCAAATATTGACAATTTAGCCATCATTAGATCCGACGTTTCGACCGGATTGCACCTGGTCGTGGTCGCGGGGAGACTGGCGTGCTGAAGTTAACCGCAGCAAAGCGAAGGCATCTTTTCAGTCTACCCTCACTTTGTCTTCATAATTAGAAATTTGAGATTTAAGGCCGGTTCACACTGGGACAGCACACTACACTCACTGTATCAGCACACTTTGGTTTATTCACACGCCGAGTACACTTGGCTATCACTGGATTTCATGAGGCAGAGAGTCTGAAGCCGTCTCCACGATTAAAATTAGGATATTTCTTAATTTCAATCGCTTCCCGAACCATTCTCTTGTAGTAGTGCCTCTCGTTGGAAATAATCTTGGGATTGTGGAGTTCGATCCAGTGATTGGGTCCTGAGTCCACTACATGCTCCGCTATAGCTGACTTGTTTACTTGTCGATTTTTGACCGCTGCGATATGTTCCTTAACACGTTCGGCGACTGTGCGCTTCGTTTGGCCTATGTAAGAACGACCACAGCTGCAATCGACTTTGTAAACTCCAGGTACTTGCAAGGGTACTACATCCTTTGGTGATCGTAGACGCTTAGCCACTTTTGTGTGTGGACTGTAAACTGTCTTTATTGAAAACTTCTTAAGCAAGTTTCCAATTTTGTCAGTAACACCTTTCAAATGAAGGTAATTACGCGATAAATACCCGATAATCCCATATTTTAATAATGTGTTGTGATCGCGAAAGTTTAAAAAATATCATTAGATCCATTTGCATTCAGGTGGTAAAATAGGTAAATATTTTAAGAAAGACCTGATGAATGAATTAACTTATCAATGTATTAAATATTCTTCAAGTTGATTGGCCATTAAATGCATTCAGTAAGTGATGTGCAAGTCAGCCAAAAACGTGTCCTAAAAACATGCTTTCTAATTCCCTGTTTTTACCAACAGCCTGGTGAGGTAAGTTATGGTAAAGCAATGATATGCCATTAAATGCATTCAGTAAGTGATGTGCAAGTCAGCTTAAAACGTGTCCCATAAACATACGTTTTAATTACTTGTTTTTGCCAACAGGGTGGTGCGGTAAGTTATGGTAAAGCAATGATTTGCCATTAAATGCATTCAGTACATAAGTGATGTGCAAGTCAGCCCAAAACATGCCCGAAAAACATACGCTCTAATTCCTTGTTTTTACCAACAGAAAAAAAGGCCTTTGCATCTATTATAGATAATTTATGCAGCGTCAGCAACTGGTAATCATGCTGTACGGGACGCTGCAGTGCCTGGGACATTGTTAGATGGATTAGGCTTGCCCAGCACCTATACCATCCTATCAGCTTAGTCAGCTGTTAGTCAGAGGAAATAACAGGTCAATACTTCTGAAGCTAATTTAGCCGCGGGTTTCCTCACGATGTTTCCTTCACCGTTAAGCACGTGTTAAATGGGAACTTACACTTTTCAAGAAAGAAAAATCCATTGGTTCACGGCCGGTATCGAACCCACGACTTTCAGATTGAAAGTCGGGGGTACATACCATTCGGCCAACACGGCTTACCAACAGAATGCGGTAAGTAATTGTGATAGTTAATGTGACATAAATTAAGTAGTTTTATAATTATGACCATTCTTTTGGCCACTACCAAAATACCTGAAATATTAACAAACCAGTATATTAAGTATAATTCTGTTTTATTTTGTATTTCTCATATACTTAATAATATGCTTAAGCGCCAAGAAGAGTATGTTCATATCGCCTTCGATCTATTAAGCTTTTAACAAATCTACGAATTAAAAATAACAACCCAAGGAATAAACACTTAATTTCGACTAAATACGTCATATCATTTCACTAACTTTTCCTTTTGCCATCAATTTAATTATTTATTTTCCGTTCCTCTCCTCACGATGTTTTCGTGATGGCTGGAAGACAGTTAATACGTTTAAAGGAATAAATACTTATAAGTCAAGCAGTGGACGTGCTATGGCAGAGATTATGATGATGATGATGAAGTTTAAAGGAATTTTTTGCATCTTGAAGCAGAAGAAGAAATACATTTATTAGACACACACACACTAAACTTAAAATAACTACATCTTCAGCTACAAGGGAAGCATGTGCAAAATGCGATATGATGAAGAAGACCACCAGTCAGCCCTAGAATTCAATCCTTCAATGTTAAAATGTTCAGAGATATCGAAACTGGTAGATCCACTTATGGTCATACTCATCATTATTACATTATATGACAATCGTATTTTAAAATAATTTTTACGGATCCGTACCTCACAAGGATAAAAACGGAACCCTTATAGGATCACTTTGTTGTCCGTGTGTCTGTCTGTCTGCCAAGAACTTTTATGTCGAGAACGTGTAAAGATATCGAGTTGAAATTAAAACCATATACTTAAATCTACAGCCTGTTTAAGCTGTGAAATAATCAATATTCTTAGTAAACCTGAAAAAAATATGCGACCGCTTATGCCGCATAAAATGCATGTTTCGACGTTCTCAAAGGAATCAAAATTCATAGGGTACGTTGGTCTAAAACTATGAAATTTGCCTAGGTATATGGTTTTATAATGTAATCTGATTGTAAGAAATTCAGTTTATTCTGTGAAAGTAGTGTAAGCCAGCCATAAACATGCCCTTTATACGTTCTTATTTACTGTTTTCAGCCAAATCCAGATCCGAAAGTAAGTGGTTATTTTTTGCTCACTTCCAAAATTTTAAAATAAATAACATTTGTTAATTCTACTTGAGTGATGTGCTTTAAAAACAATGCAATACATTGAAAGTAAAACACACTTTTTACCAAAAAATCTTTTATTTAAACGTACCCACTAAAAATAATAAAATAAACATTTTCCATTAAGGTTCAATGTCAACTTAAAACGTCTTTAAACAATATAACTGAAACTTATTCTAATTGTTTTTTTTTTTCAAACAATGTAAATACGAGTACGTGCTTAAATCTCGCGACATTTTTTTTATTGCATAATATTGTGTAAAGAAGTTTTAAGTTGACATTAAACTTTAATGGAAAATGTTTTTTTAATTATTTTTAGTGGATACGTTTAAATAAAAACTTGTTTGATAAAAGCTTTTTATACTTTTAATTTACTATTTACTTTTTAGTTATCACTGGACAGTTGGTTTCTTGTCTGTTCATCTCATGACCGCCATGTTGGATTTAGCGAGATGTCATATAATTTTTCCAGTAGCTCTTAACAAGGCCTTGCATTTGATACCATATTGTAAGAGGGCATTAAGAATAACTAGTCCGCCATCTTGAGAATACCGCCATGTTGGATTTAGAGTGATGTCGTTTAATTTTTCGAGTACCTCTCAGCAAGGCCTTTCATTTGATACCCATATTATAGGAGTACATTAAGAATAAGTCCGCCATCTTGGGTGTTCCGCTATGTTGGATTCAGAGTGAAGTCATTTAATTTTTTGAGTTATTCTCAGCAAGCCTTTTCAGCTCAACAATCTAATCTTATCTCAAAGTTCGGATGTTGTGTGTTACCAGGGCCAGTAGTCATCGTTGCGGTTGGTATCCGTCCGTCTCCCGGGGATTCTCAGCACTCCTAGCCTCGCCGTTACCGTTGCTGCTAACGTAGCCAGGACTAACGGGGCTGCCGGGGACTCGGGGCCTGGTACTTGGTTCTATAAATATAGTGAGGGGTTGTTGCCATACTCCCAATGCAGGCAGGCGTATTGGCGAGCAAAGTATAGTGTGTTTAAGACACGGAAGACGCTGCTGCACATCTTTAGAAGGCTTTCTTTAGCAGATTCTTACTGCGTTTACGGGCAAGAGAGGAGGGGTATCATTCTAGTGCCGGCACCCCACGGCATTTTTGGTTTGAATGTATACAATAAAGTTAGCTAATTCAAGATTAGTAGGGCACAGTTTTAATGATGGTATCCAAGAGATATCGAGGGATCTCCCGCAAATATTGACAATTTAGGCATCTTTAGTTACTAGTCAATAATTTTCATTCATAGAAATGGAATAAAAAATAAACAAAAACAAAAATAGCTTAAGTACCTATTTGCATTCAGGTGGTAAAATAGGTAAATATTTTATAAATATATTATTATATTTTATAAATATATTATTTGCCGTGGGGTGCCGGCATTAGAATGTTACCCCTCCTCTCATGCCCGTGGATGCAGTAAGAGCCTGCTTAGGGATACTTTCGGAAGATGGGCAGCAGCGTCTTTCCGTATATCAACATCGCAAACTGCGCTCGCCAACCCGCCTGCCAAGCGTGGTGAGTATGGCAACTACCCCTCATGGAGATCCACGAGGGAGGCCGGTGTTCAGTAGTGGACGCTTTACGGCTGGACTGATGAAATAAATTAATTAACTGTTCAATTTAATCACTTCATGGTGTAGATAAAACTGACAGATGGTAAAAATATAGGTATTTACTTATCTTTATGCCTACCTACTCATTAAACGTCGTCAGTTTCAAGTGGCATAAAACATTATGTTTTACAAGCTTTTATTGTATGCCATGTATGAATGTACGTATACCTATGTTTGTTCGGGTGGAATCTTGCAACTCAATTTTGAAGCAGATATCTTTAACCAATTGAGCTGATGTTATGTTTCACGAATGTATGGAATCCAGGCTACCTAGGTGTACATGTGCACAAACATGGCTAAAAACATGTTTAACATTTTCCCACTATCAGTTTTTTTAATATTTTGCTTCATTTGATGCATTTTGCTAAAAATAACTAGCCTAAGTCGAGCAACACAAAACTGTAGAACAATATGGCGGACCTATACAATTGGTGACGTCATTTTAACAGCAGTTGACATAATGGTGAATTGAATGATTTACGATAGAGGCTAAATTAAGTCAACCTGCAGGGCTAGCATGGGCTGGGGATAAAACTTTTGTCCACCGGTTATATCCACTGACAAGGGATAAAATTATTTTATCCACCTGCCAAAGCACGGCAACAGAGGGAAAGAGAATTATATCACTTTTTGACATTAGACGTGGATACTCACCCCCCGGCTATAGCATGTTTCCACCCATGTCGCCATGCTCGGAGGGTGGACAAAATTGACAGAGGGGAATAGTATTTTGTCCTCTCCCCGTGGATAAAATATCTCCGGCCATGCTCGCCCTGCTGAGGTATTTCGATTTTCGAGTACCTAGTACCTAAGTACCTCAGGCTACCTACGCTACGTACGTAAACTACATTAAGCTATGGATGGAGTCGAACGAGAATAATTATTCGAACGCTAAATGTTGCAGATCTACCTACAAAATCTTCAACTCAAATGCGTAAAACCATCTGTCAAAATCATTGGGCAGTGACAGTTACAAGAATTTATTAGAAACTGTCTTGGCTGCCTAGTAAAAATGTTACCAGTGATAATTATGCCTCGTATTTAAAACATTAATAAAACAATCATTTTAGTTTAAATTTGATAAAGAGTATTTTTTTCCGAAATCACCGATTTTTACGCAATTTTTCAGTCTGGGTACATAGACCTAGCCCATTTTGAAACTTCTCCTTTTGTATACACGTTTTGTTTGGATGACAATGCATGGTCAGTTATGTGACGACACTCTGAATCCAACATGGCGGAACGCCCAAGATGGCGGACTAGTTATTCTTAATGCACTCCTACAATATGGGTATTAAATGAAAGGGCTTGCTGAGAGTTACTTGAAAAATTAAATGACATCACTCATAATCCAACATGGCGGTATGCTTAAGATGGCGGACTAGTTACGAAGAATACTGTCGACCATGCCGTTGTATACTTGGGCTCGCAGTTCTTCGCTGATGGTCAAGCATACGTGGCCTTAAGTAGGGAAACATCATTAGAAGGTGTACTTATAGAGGAGCTAGACTATTCCAAATTACCGGCAAACGACCTTGCAGCAATGATGCGTTGCATGAGATAAACAGACTAAAAAACCTGTCCAGTGATAACTAAAATATAAAAAAATAAAAAAAACTTTTCAACAAACAAGCTTTTATTTAAACGTACTAAAAAGATTAAAAAAACAATTTCCATAAAAGGTTAATGTCAACTTAAAACGTCTTTACACAATTTATGTGATATAAAACCTTGTCGCGAGATTTACCTGTGTACAAAAATAAATAAATTAAATAACTTAATCTATTTAATAAATTATCAATTCAGTGATAACTTAATCTAATTGATTTTTTTCAAACAGAGTAAATACGATTACCTGCGTAGATCTCGCGACAAGCTATTATATATTACAAATTTCTTAAAGACGTTTTAAGTTGATATTAACCTATTGTGCCCTAAAAACAAACGTTCTAATTCCCTGCTTTTACCAACAGCAAGTGGTAAGTTATGTTTGATGCAATATTGAATGTTCAAGTATATTATATTATTGGACTACTTTTGGTCACTACCTAAATGTCTAAATTATCTATCAAACCATAATTACAAATTAACTACCAAAATATAAATGATAACTTTTGTTGATTCTCATTAAGTAAGGTTGCTTTCAAAATAACGCAGTACATTAAGATTTCGAAAATTTTCATCATGGGATAGCGCCAAAATGTACTAATATCGCTTTGAATGCCTAAATAAATATATTTGATGATCTAATATTTAATTAATGAATGAATTCATTCATTCATTCATTCATTTGGTTCGAATGCATGCACTTCGAGATTAGAAGGGCACATTTTCTTTATACACAGTTCTAATGATTTTGGTGCGAAAATTCTCTAGAATTCTGTCTTTCAATAGAGTTCTAGGTAAACCTTTTCAAGCGGAAGTCCGGATTATTATAAAATTTATGAAAACACTAAAATCACGATTTTTTAAATTTAGTCGTCTAATTTTTTTATTAATAGATATATATTTACTTATTTTCATTTATGGTCCATATAATCTAAAATTAAAGATGTATGAAGATATCAAAACAAGAAATGTCAATTTAGACCTTATAATAGGTTAGTCTTTAGGCGCTTTAAGAAGTTTAGTGCAAACGGGCACTTGACTAATAGAGGTAGGTAAATTATGGAACAGGAGCTCATTGTATTTTTAACAATATTCTTAAATACAAGAAAAAATGTGGCATGCGGGACCCATTCTAGAAATGAATGCTTAGTGTTTTGAGAGCACATACCTTTATTACATTGCAGATTTCTCCAATCTACTGACTAGATGGTCGTGCTTCTAGAATGAGTGCCGACTGCTAATTTTGTTCTTGTATATAAAAGAAAAATATTAGAATACATTAAGCTCCTGTTCTATAATTTACCTACCCCCATTAGTCAAGTGCCCGTTTGCACTAAGCTTCCTAAAGCGCATAAAGAAGATGTAAGGTCTAAATTGACATTTCTTGTATGGATTCAACGCCTATAAGCATCGCCTTAGCAACTTCGATAGGCGATTCTTACGTTAAGCGAAATCGGGTATGACGACTTTCTAGTTTAAGGGTTTTTTAATTTCCGAATTACACAGAAACGCAGTCAAAATCTTAGTTTATTTTATTACATTTTTTTATATTTTTGCTTTTATTAGTTTATTAATTTATATAGTAACCTAATAAATAAATCACATACAAAAACATTAAGACCAGGACCCGAGTCCCCGGCAGCCCTGTTAGTCCTGACTACGTTAGCAGCTACGATAACGGCGGGGCTAGGGGTGCTAAGAATCCCTAGGAGACCGACAGCTACCAACCCCAACGACAACCACATGGCCTGGTAACACACAACATCCGCACTTAGTTTCTTAATTATGAGACACGCCCTTTGTAGAGAGGGCGTGTACACGATATCCCTTAGGTCTAACTAACTAACAGTCCACAGGTGGTGTCGGGTTTCTCGTTCACAAGTCACTCATTGTTAATGTTAATGTTGTTGACTGCAGTCAATATCAGCCTCGTTCAGCCATGAGGTTAAGAGTGTCATCAGGTAGTTTCTCAGGACTATTTGTACGGGGCGTCTTAAAGAACTGATACCCCACCGTAATGACAGATTCTACGAACCTGTTATTGATCTCGTCTACTGATGCATGTTCTTGAAAGCTTTCGAGGTTTTAGATATGTGAGCGAGTGCGTTGGAGCGTAGACGGACCGTTCAAGTCTATTGTTCATATTCAATGTGCCTCTACGATTCGGTGATCCCTTGCGGTTTTCACCCTGTTAATCACAGTAAAAAATAAATAAATAAAAAAATTAAAATAGGTTATTTCATTAACCTTATCTATACAAAATCTTAAATTTCTATCGAAACCCTCTTTTAAGTAATGATATACCTATGTTAGAGGGTTTCGCTCTTGCCTTAATTATTAACACGCTTACAGATTAAGGTTCATTAAGGTTTACATTATGTTTTATAAAACATGAAATCTAATGTTATGACTTCTAAGTACTACTTTCATGTTTGTTAACACAGTGAGATCATTGAATACCCATATCTTGTTGATCAAGATGAAAACAGTCTGAATCCTCGTGGATCCATCGGGACTCATCAAGGACCATTACCTGTGAGGTGACTTCTGGAAAAAATAATTATTCCTAAGGAGTCCTTCTTTCTCCAGAAAATCAGCCAGCCTATGTCCCCTGGGGTTCCGTTACCCATAGCCAAATTGGCCCACTCTCAATCATCATCGCTTCTCTTGCCTATCTTTGTATTGTAGTTCCCCATAACAACAGTGAAGTGAGTGTTGTTTGCATGTACGACTCTACTAATTTTCTCATACATAGGCTCTACTTCTTCATCTGGGTGTGACGAGGTCGGCGCATATACCTGAACGATCTTCAGCGAACATCTTTTAGATATTCTGAGTGTTAGGTATGCGACCCTGCTCGTCAAACTATCGATGGTGACAATGTTGTTAATGAGTGACTTGTGAACGAGAAACCCGACACCACCTTTGGACTGTTAGTTAGTTAAACTTAAGGGATATCGTGTCCTCGCCCTCTCTACAGACTTCTGATAACTAATATACTAAAATTTATCCAAATCGGTTCAGCAGTTTTGCCGTAAAAAGGGAACATACATACATATATTCTTACTTTTACTTTTATATACTCGTATTGGTAGGTATTTCTCTGGTCACTACCAAAATATCAGAATAAATAGCAATAAAAATATCAAAAACTACGTCTATGCCTTTCATATACATACATTTCAATCGTTAGATACGCCCTTACCGTGATGAAACCGCGCCGTTACGTTTCCACCCTAAATGAGTGAGCTCACTTATTTGGAATCAGTGTACCTCTAAACACATTGCTAGCCGGACGTGGTGTTATTTCAATCACGAAAACTCGCGCAAGTCGACTCAACACGTGCCCTGAAGATAAATAAAACGTTCTAATTCCCTTTTTTTACCCACAGGCTGTTACTGTAAGTTTTAGTTGATATAATACACATCATCATCATCATTTCAGCCGTAAAACATCCACTACTGAACACATGCCGCCCTCATGGATCTCCATGAGGTGTAGTTGCCATACTCACCACGCTTGGCAGGCGGGTTGGCGAGCGCAGTACGGGTTGTTGATGCACGGAAAGACGACGCTGCTGCCCATCTTCCGGAGGTACCCATTAGCAGGCTCTTATTGCATCCTCGAGCATGAGAGGAGGGGTAACATTCCACTGCCGGCACTCCACGGCATAATACACATAGTTTAAGTGTAATAATCAAGTGGATTCTTCCTTTGAACACTACTACCCAACAACTACCCTACAATTACCCTAGAGGGTAGGTTGTGCGCGAGCGGCGCGCACCTCGCGAAGTTTTCTTAACTTTATTTTCGTAATAAGCACCCCCAAGTTAGTCGACAACGACACCCATATATATGTGAAATAATGGTTTGTATACAACTCAAGGCGATTACAAAACTTGTACGGGCTAAATTAGGTTTAGTTTGGACAGGCTTACGTATCTGTCCCGGCGCGCCGGGAAACAAGGCGGTCGCAATCCGCGGATACTTCAGGTTTGCGTCCACGCTTTTCTTGTATGTCCTATTACCTGGATCTAAAAAGCACAAATCTTCAAAAGGTCAAAGCTTTTAATTAGCTTGTTGAAGACATTTAATCGCAGATCGCCTTGAATGCTATACAAATCACCGCAAAACATTGCCAACGAAGACTTATAAATATTTTAGGAACAAATGGCGTTTAAGCTGTTTTACTTTTCCACCATCGATTCAGATATTTATTTTCTGGTCTTCTTCTTATGACGTAGTTAAGATTGCCTGGAGACAGCACAGAGACTAGCACAAAACCGATAACATTGACGTGTTAGAGGGCTTATATCCAGCAGTGCGTGGCAAATGGGCTGATTATGTGATTGACGTGTTAAGACGCACTACATATACATATGTACTCGTAGAACCAGAAAAACAGCCTTGATCCTTATTCCTGAGGGACAAATAAATGAAGATATAATACTTTTTGGTACACATAACAATATATTTAGGAGACTTTTAAATGAGCTACATGTCCTCAAGTCGGCAGCATTTTTAGAGTTCCGTAGTATAGTCCTTTATAATTTCGATTTTTCTGTCTGTCCGTCTGTCGGTCTGTAAAGACCTTTTATCTCGGGAACGTGTAAAAGTATCGAGTTAAAATTAAAACCATATCTACAGTCTCATATCTCCATATCTCATCTCGCAAAATATGTACATGGCATCACAGCTGGCTATTTGACCAAATGAGTCACGAAGAGGGTCGTCATCAGTAAAATTTGCGATAGCCGGCCCAAAACGTGCCCTAAAAACTTTAAAAAGATGTTCTTATTTTCTTTTTTTTCCAACAGGATGTTAAAGTAAGTTATTTTTAATGTAAAACGTATTAATCAAGTCAATAAATAACTGAGTTTTTCCATTGATCACTACCAAAATATTTACAAACCTTCTGGTTTATACTCAAGTGAGGTTGCTTCAAAAACATCGAACATACTTACTGTGAAAATTGGAAAAGGACGAGGACATTTCCAAAACTTTCATTGTCCTATACTGCCAATGTGATCATACATAATGCCTTGAAAGTAAAGAATAATATTTTTGGAATCGTATTTTACCTCAGTTCTGAAGATGGGATCCACGAGAAATCGAAATAAATCGAAACAGCTCCTCAAATAATATGGTAGATTGGGCATTCTCAGCTACGTGGTTTTTACATTTGCATTCAGAATGTATGAATTGTAAGGTGGACCTGATGTAGAAAACACAGCTGACCATGAAAACTCTTTAATATTAAAAACTTCAAGGGCCCCAATATGACAAGATAGTAAAGATATCGCACTACCGTCATTCATACCTATTCAACATCACGATAAATCGTAAAAAAAATATATTCTGGCCGGTAATGCTTTCAGTGAATACCCATATCCACACTCAGGAAATACAAGGACCAATACCTGCAGATAAAGAAAAACCCCGAGGATCGAAACCGCAACCTCCTGCCTCACAGCCGGCTATTTGACCAAAGAGCCACGAAGCAGCTCATCATGCAGTAACTGTGCAGGCCAAGACGTGCCCTGAGAACTTAAAAAAATCGTTCTTATACAGTGTTTTTACCAACAGGCCGCAATGGTAAGTTAATACGTTCAAAGTTCTATTAAAGTAATAGAAAAACGTAATAGAACAAAAAAGGGGAATAAGTCCGACCTAAATAATTATAGAGCCGTAGCCTTAGTACTGTTTTCTCAAAAATATTTGAGAAAATTATGTTAATAAGGTTGCACAACTTTGTTTCAAGACATGAGTAAAAAGTAAAAATAGTTCTACCTCTCTGGCTTGCTTCAACGTTATTCAATTAAGCCATACATTACTGTTGTTGCTCTACTACTAGATACATATGTCAAAGGCATTTGTCTTTGTTACCATACGTTACTGCTTATCCCTCCTAAATATTGAACTTTGCTCCCATTTTCACGTTTTGTGTTTTTGAGAGGATATCATTACTATTTGTTAAGGAACTATTAAGCTTGCACTGCCAAGCATTGGTGGACGTGGCTGCATGCTAGCGGTCCATCTTATATATAATTTATTTAATTTAAATAAGTTTCTATTAATTTTTGTGTGTGTAATATTTTAAGTACCTATGGATGATTATCTGAAATAAATGAATATTATTATTATTATTATTATTATTATTATTGTAAGTATGGCAACAAACCTTTATGATCAGTTCTTAAAAGGCCTATGTCCTGCAGTCTTAAACGTGCTACGGCTGAGGTGATGATGATGATGATATTTATTTATTCATTTAAATCTAACGTACTCTCCAAGTCTGCAATCTATTTCGAAAAATGCTATTTATTAGGTATTTATATCTCGAAAACCGTTTTAGCTGTATTTATTTGGGCAACTAGTTATTCTAATGGAGCTTAAATAAATGAATCAAATTTCACGTTTTTGTGTTTAATAGATTTTGAGATTTTGATATTTCATCATAAACTTATATTCAAATTAACTTTTTAATTGTTATAAAATCAACAATGAATTTACCAATTAAATAATTGAACTAATGTAACTAATTTAACAATGCATCATTTAATTAATTTAGCTTCTAATTAATGTTAATTTTATCATTAATTAACATTTAAATTTACTTATTATTCGTAATAAGGTCCATAATTAATTTACCAATTAAATAATCTAATAAATTAATAATCTAAATCAATCTTCCATATTAATTAATCTCATAGAAATAATTAATTGAACGGACTTGCGTCGACATACATACATAATAAAAGACTTTGACATTGATAAAAAATTGTCTAACGGTTAAATGCATTCAGTAAATGTTGTGCAAGTCGGCTTAAGATGATAATACATAAATAAATAGTATAATACCTTGTTTTTACGAACAGGAAGCTACGGTAAGTCAAAGCGAATATTATACAAATATTTATAACAAAATAATAAATTGTACTATGCATTTCGTCACTACCAAAAAATATGAAATAAAAATCTGTGGAATACTTAGTGGGATGCTTAATGCACAAGGAAAATAAATAAAGCCTATTTTTTGAATTTTCATAATGTTACAGCGCCAACGATGCGCTCAGATCGCTTTGAAAGCTTAACAGATCAATGCACAAAAGAAAATAATTCAACATGGTCATAATAATCATAAATTATCTGTATTTATCTTCTCAAGCCAGCTTCAAGCTTCAAGCCGTGAGGCGCCGTCAGTAGAATGTTGCCCCTCCTCTCATGCCCGTGGATGCAGTAAAAGCCTGCTAAGGGATACCTCAGAAAGATGGGCAGCAGCGTCTTTCCATATATCAACATCCCATACTGCGCTCGCCAATCCGCCTGCCAAGCGTGGTGAGTATGGCAACTACCCCTCATGGAGACCCATGAGGGACGCCTTTGTTTATTAGTGACGTTTTATGGCTGAAATAATGATGATGATGATTTATCTCCTCGTTCTCTTCTCACGATGTTGTCAAGATTGCTTGAAGAGAGTTAATAAGACTAGCAGCACATAACCTATTAAATTGCCTTTTTAGAAGGTCTATCCCCAGCATTGGGTGGCAAATGAGACGATTAATATGACGATGCATGTGTTTATGTAACTAGCGTTGATCTTTACAGCCCTAAAGTTGTAGAACAGTTGGTCATCAACGAAGCTATTCGACAACTTCAGGATTGGCAATATCGAAAAGCGCCAACGATGTGCTCAGATCGCTTTGAAAGCTTAACAGATCAATGCACAAAATAAAAACTTGACAAGGTGTAAAAAAATTCAACATCATAATAATCATACATTGTCTGTATTCATCTTCTCGTTCCCTTCTGACGAATGAGTTATTCTTTTTAGGAGATTATCCTCGGACTAAAAAAAATAAATCTATACCTGAAAAAATAACTCATTTAACATAAACCCCCACGACAATCGGTTTGTATTGATGTTATCTCCATTGATTTTAAATTGCATCAAAATCGGACAGTCTCTTCCGAGTAAAAAAGATTACGTACATAAGGATTACAGGAAAATTAAAACGGTCTCTGTAATTAGCATAGTTTTTTTGGAAATCATCGAAAGTTATAAAATCTACACAAGTTCCGCTATGTATAGCGCGTGTCTGACTCGCACTTGGCCGGTTTTATTTTGTCATCGAGGGTTCCGTGCCATCATAAAACATATAATATATTGCGTTAAAGGCGGTATATTCATTGGAGAACCTTGACAGCGCCATCTCTTGTAAGATAGCAGAGCTTATGTAGCTTTTTGAACTTTCAATGGTTTCTAAATAACTATGCTATTAATAGAGATCATTTCAATTTTTAATAAATTGGCTGTTAAATGCATTTCAGCGAATGTTGTACAAGTCTACCTAATACGTGCTCTCAAAACAACCGTTCTAATTATCTGTTTCTACCAACAGGAAGATACAGTAAGTTGAATTGAATGTTATACTCATAGATCAAGTAATTTAATTTATTGGCCTGTTCCTTTTCTTAAATAAAATTAAAATTTAAAGTCTTTGTAATAAACCTGAAACTAACCAGAATCATAAAATTATTCTATAAGGTTTGTTTTATACTTAATGAGATTGCTTCATAAGTAGTCAACGATCATACGACACTTGAGTCATTAAAGACGAGGACATTTCATATTTGGTTATTGGTAAAAGATCAAACATGTGCTCAGATACCATTAGCCGATCGTCTCTCGGGGTTTCTGAGCACCCCTAGCCCCGCCGTTACCGTGACTGCTACCGTAGCCAGGCTGCGGTGCGAATGGCCCCATTCAGAAACAGTACTTGGGCTTTTCGCACCGCGGTCCGAATCGCGTGTGGTGCGAAACGACTAAAGACCCGGATTAGCGGGGCCGCCGGGGTCTTGGGGCCTGGTTTTGGGTTGTATTATCATAAGGGGGTTGTTGCCATACTCGCCACGCTTTGCAGGCGGATTGGCGAGCGCAGTATAGGGTGCTGAAAACACGAAAAAACGCTGCTGCCCATCTTTCGGATGTATACCTTAGCACATTCCTACTGCATTCACGAGCAAGAGAGGAGGGGGAACATTCTACGGCCGGCACCCCACGGTATTTGTATTATGTATAAATGTATCTACGATCTTAAGATGTATTTTGTATTAAAATATTGCACGCTTACAACAAGGCAAAATACATTGATACTTGTAGTTAAATAAGAATAATTAACACATGTACCTCTATTTATGCAATAAATATACTTTTACTTTACTTTACTTTTACTTTTTATATATGCACGTGGTTTATTAGACCTTACCTGGCCGTAACACAGTTTTTAACTAGCACGGGAGATAAGGTCTTGAAAGTTGCGGTAAATATGTAATACCTATGTTGTAAAGATAAATAAATAATAAAAAAACAAGCAAGACAATTCACACAGCATCATCTAGCCCCAAGAAAAGCAGAGCTTTTGTTATGGGTACTAGAACACTGATATACTTCATACATTTGTCTCTTTTAAACTTTTCCGTGGGGTGCCGACAGTAGAATGTTACCCCTCCTTTCATGCCCGTGGATGCAGTAAGAGCCTGCTAAGAGATACCTCCGGAAGATGGGCAGCAGCGTCTTCCCGTGTATCTACATCCGTACTGCGCTCGCCAACCCGCCTGCCAAGCGTGGTGAGTATGGCAACTACCCCTCATGGTTATCCATGAGGGAGGCCTGTGTTCAGTAGTGGACGTAATACGGCCGAAATGATGATGATGAAACTTTCGCGATCACAACACATTATTAACATACATATAACCGGGTATTTATCGCCCTAATCTTCCCGGGACCATGCTTGGTGCAATCCAAGCGAAACGTCGGGAAATAATAAACGTTATTTACGCGATAAATACCTGGCTATTATGTATATTAATAATACTTAATACATTATACTATATAAACATACATAGATATATTTTTTATTATTATAGAAAAACATCCAGAACACCCTCAACAAATATCTGCAGACCGTACAAACATTTGTCTCGAGGCGGGAATAGAACTCACAACCTCTTGCGTCACAAGTGGACCTTCGCCCGCTGCGCCACAGAGGTCGCTAAACGATTTGATTTAGACTTTTTTTAGGAGAACTTATCGTTATACCTACCATTATCATTATCGTTACATCGTCACATCTTATCTTATAAAACATTATATTCTTTAAATTGACTGGCCTTTAAATGCATTCAGTGATTGATATGCTTGTTGCCTAAAACGTGCCCTAAATACTAAAATAACGTTCTTATTTCCAACTTGTTGTTATTTATTGTTTTTTTTAATTACTTACTTTCTTATTGTTTTACCAACAGAAAAAAGAGGTAAGTGATAGTTTATGTTATACACTTAATTCTAGTATTTTAATTAATGGCGCTGGCGGAAAATTGGCCAATATGGAGAAACCTGGTACTAAGTTAATGTCCAATCACGCACGCGCAAACAAGACGATAAACGCGGCTATCTTAAGAACAACCAAGCCACCTGCAAACATCCGCTACCACTCTGGGAATGGTACTCTGACTTGCACTGTTTCCCTTCGGGGGCAACTCAGCCCACACACCACTCATCCCGCGGGCTCAGTTGACCGCTACTGTTTATGTTGGGGGCGACTCGGACCACTCGGTCAACTCAGCCCGCGGGCTCATTTAACCACTGTCTATTGCGCACGCACGTCTAAAGCCAAAATATTTTATCCGCATATTTTTGGTTACTACGGAAGATCAGCGCTTGTTCAACACCCGTTTGGTCACAGCAAATGCTGAATAGTCACCTTTTTTGTCACTAGTTTTAGTACCTTATTAATAAATATTTTGATGACTTGTACTATGTGTGACAAAATAAACGTAGTGGGCTACATAATATCCTACAAGAGTTCATACACACTTATAAGCAGAAATTAAGTCTCCGTAGTTGAAAACGGTTAGGAGGACTGTAATTATTATTACACGATGATCGTTTAAATACTTTTTAAAAACATACATAGAAAAAATCCAGATCCAAGATAATGTATCTGCAGATGAGGCGATCGTACCCGTAACCTCTTGCGTCTGAGCCTATTAGACCAACTGCAAGTCTTCCCAAGAACTGACTTAAAAACTTACAAAAATATTCTTATCCTTTGTTTACATTAACAGGCTGTGCAATAATTATTTTGATAAGGATTAATACTATGTTTATAAAAACACCTTTGCAAATAATGCATTATTATAAAACAAGTTTGATAGTGGGTCAACCTTAAAAGATAGACATATGCTATCGCACACTTTTTTAACTTTTCAAGAAGAGCAATTCCGCCATACATGTTGGCAGCGAACGCAACAGAAACTGTCAAAAGGAATAATTTTACCCTATTAGTCGTAGCTTGATGTTTTATATTATAGCCTTCCTCCATAGCTGTGCTATTAAATACCGAAATATTTTTTTAATTCGTACTAGTAGTTTCTGAGATTAGCACGTTCAACTTAACAAACAAACACACAAACATTTAACATTTTTAATAAGTTACCTGCAGTTTTGCTCGTTCATATTCACATCACGAACTTTTTGATGGAAATGTCAAGTTCCGCTACTATATCATTAATATAAAACCTTGATATAGACCTGCAGATTATGCAAACATAATTTGTCCCCGGCGGAGATCGAACCTGCAGTCTCCTGCGTCTCATTCGGCTCTTAAACTAACGGGGCCTCGGGGGTCTCCATTCAGGGAATGTTGTTCACAATGTACAAGTCGGTCTAAGACGTGCCCTAACATATGTTTAATATAAAACTTTCTTATTCCAAACAGGCCGTTGATGTAAGTTATAAGCAATGAAATACACATTAATCAAGTTTATTAATTAATTAGACTACTTCCTTTGGTCACTGCCAAAATATCTGAAATAATAACAAACCAGAAGAATGAGATTATGCCACAATGACCGTCCACATGACAATATTTTTAACTTTCCTATAGAATAGGTGAATAGATGTTAACTTAAAATTTCGTCGTTTATGAACCAATTTTAAAAATATTTTTTGGCTTCGACCATATACACTTCCAAAGATGGCCAATTTTGGCCATCGAACTCGATCGAAGATATTATTGCAAAATAAATCCTCAAATATAGGAAAGCATAAAGGTGATTTTGGCATCTCCAGTTACAAATATATGCATTCAGAAAGTATGATATTGTGAAGAAGATCCATAATGAAGAAGAACACAACTGGACATTGAAACTTTTCAACGTAAAGCTTCATGGATGGCGGTATCGAAACATAGATATCAACTCATCGTGCCGTGAAGTGCAGAATGACAGTAGGATGTTGCCTCTCTTTAAATGCCCGTGGACACAGTAATAATCACAGGGATACCCCCAGATGACAGACAGTAGCGTCTTTCCGTGTGCTAGCCAACCCGCCTGCTTAGCGTGGTGAGTATGGCACCAACCCTCTCATGGTCCATGGCCTACGTCCAGCATTGGACGTGGATAGTAGTTCAACGACTGAGATGATGATGACTTATCGTTGACGATTTAAATACAAGCTTAGTCATAATCACCATCACTGTCAAGTTGTATAAGAAATAATATTTCAAAATTTAAATTTTGCGCAAGTCGGCCTAACATGCCCTTTATATTTCAATGTCATTGTCTAATTTCATGTTTTTACCAACAGAAAGCTGTGGTAAGTTAAAGTTAATGCTTTAAACATGGTTCAAGGATTTTTTTAAATTCCTTTGGTAACTACTAATATATCTGAAAAAAAAAATCCTTAAGTGGGCGAACTTTTTGCCGAAGGTTTAATTTTTTTTAAACATATCTCATAGAAAAAACGTATTACTCCATAGATGATTATTTGAATTACATTGACTCTTGGCCCGGTGTTACTCGGTTCAACCACTAAAAAAATGATGTCATTTTGCAATATCCAAACTATCAAATATCCTTGCGAACCTTTTAATAATTAAATTAAGCATAATAATAAGACAAAAATTGTAACAACCATAGAAATGGAAGATTGAGGTATTGATATCGCGGAATTCAATTATGTGATTTATTTAATTTAAATGTGTTTTGTACTTTTTTTTGTAAATTGACTACATAAGTATTTATGTACACTAATGAATAAACACTTTTAAGACTTTGAACACTAGGACATTTCTCAGTTACTTATAATGCTAAAGCGTCAGAAATGTGCTCCATAAGAAATCGAGGGAACTCCTCGTAATATAGGCATACATAATAATCAATTTGGCATCTTCAGTAACAAGTCAAGTATATGCATTTAGAAAATAATATTATTGTGAATTGGACCCGATGACGAAAGACACAAGTGGCGATAGAAACTTCAATGTTAATAAACTTCAGGGAAAGCGATATCGAAAAATAGAAGAAAGATATATCCACTTATCGTCATACGTACCGCCGGAACATTATCATCAGCAGTGTGATATTGTATAAGATGTTATAGTATCAAAAATGAGTAGCATTCATGCATTGATTTCAATTAATAATGCGGGTCTTTACACACATCTACAAATTAAACAGAGTTTGTGAAATGTGTACCAGATGATTGTTATAATAGGTACTTTTAAGTATAATAAATGTATATTATTTTGATGTGCGACATCTTTCTTTAGACCGATTGCATGAAATGTGACGCGAGAAAATGACTGAACAACGACGCGATAAAAATACGTGGGGGTTACTTGGGGAGTACTTTGAACGATGACTGTCGTAGGTAGTTCAAAGTATTTTTTGAGAACAAGCTATTCTTACTATACTTATTTCTTAGAAATATGTGCACATACATATGTATGTCTACATATTTTTAGAGTTATGATTACCTAAATAAAATTACTAACATTGTACGTCTTGATAAGGACAAATTGTTAAATCAGTACAAACTAATTTTAAGACAACAAAACCGATAAAGGCAATCAAGATTTTCGACCCGACGGTTAGTGTCTTCGTAGCCGAAAACACTACGGGTTCGAGTCCCGTCGGAGACATAATTTTTATTGCATTTTTCATTTCTATAAATGATACCGTAGTGTGGGTTTACACCATAAAACAAAAATAGCTTATAATTTTAAGATCTTTATGTACAACAATTTTCAATAAATATTTTCTATTTCTTTTTCTACTAACTAATAGATTTTATATACAGTTTTTACTTATAGAACGGATTTTAGAACGGATACGATTTTAGTCATTATCAAATTTAGTTAGCGACTACTTATAAGTCATAAAAAGCTGTAATTTTTCATAGACATATAAAATAACTTCGCCGAGATAACGGTTTACAATGTTGATTAAATCATTAATTTGGGATACCTCCCATACGTGTAAGATGGATATGAACTTTTTATTCAGGATTTTCCCATGTCTATCGTTGAACAGATATTTTGTGTTGTAACCTGTTCAAAAATACCCCAAACGTTGCGAAGACATTTTTTTAATTTAGGTTTCGGCTTGCAAAAAATATTAAAGTTTTTAATATTTCTTGCGACATACATACATAATCATCAAACACAAAAAACACCTAGAACCGACACAAATATCTGCAAATAAAAAAATAGTTTATAATCTGGCGGGGATCAAACCCGCAACCTCCTTCGTCTTAGCCGGTTATCAGATCAACTTAACCGAGGAGTCGATGTTCAAAAAATATTTTGCAAAACGGCCAGAGCCGTACCCTAAGAAGTAAAAAACACGTTCTTAATCTCTGTTTTTATCAACAGGTCTCTTTGGTAAGTTAAAGTTAAGACGAGGTTATTCAAGCGGCGGGCCTGAAGGAGAGCCCGCGGGAGCGCCTTACTTAAATTCTATAACAACGCGTTTTAAAAATATTTAATTAGGTTTTCATAAAACGTAACCGAAAAATATTCTTCTTAAATTCCAAAAGATTGAAGGCATCATCCAAAGCGATTGTTAGCATTTTCGGAGAAATAACGTCTCTCTATCTTACGCCTTAAAAGGAGGCGTAAGTAGACCTCCTTCAAACTCTGTTCCTGTACTTTGACATACATAGTGGCGTTTCTATACAAAGACTTCAAACCTTCAATTTACCGTTAGTTAATGGGACATCGCTAGAAAACCTCAAGCACCGCCCATGTTTCGATCGCATGTTTCCGGGCCATCCTGATCTCTACAGGCTGATGTCCGGGATATCTTCGGTATAATGTCAGGTCAGCTTGGCTCTAGGGCCTGTGAAACTTCTTGGTCAAGATAAAATCAATCTTATTTCTCGTGGAATCATCGGAACTCATCTAGGTCTACTTCCTGTGAGGCGACTTTTCGAAAAAAGAATTCATCATAAAGATACGACGATTTTATTTCTCCAGAAAATTGGCCAGCCTCTGTCCCCTGGGGTTCCGTTGCCCATACCCAAATTGCCCCACTCTCAACTCATCATCGCTTTTCTTGCCAACTTTGTATTGAAGTCCCCCATAACAACAGTGTAGTGAGTGTTGTTTGTATGTATGGCCCCACTAATGTCCTCATACATAGACTCTACTTCTTCATTTGGGTGTGAAGAGGTCGGCGCATATACCTGAACGACCTTCAGCGAGTATATTTTAGATATTCTGAGTGTGAGGTATGTGACCCTGGTTACATTACACTGTCGTTACACAGTCGATGGTGACAATGTTGTTAATGAGTGACTTGTGAACAAGAAACCCGACACCATCTTAGGACAGTTGGTCGCCCTCCCGGTAGTAGAGTAGATTACGGGACTTAAAGAATATCGTGTTCTCGCCCTCTCTACGGACTATCATACTACGGATTATCACAAAATTTCCCAGTGTAACCCAATCATTTCTTCTTCCAGCTCAACAATATTATCATCTGTACTCAAAGTGCGGATATTGTGTATTACCAGGGCCAGTGGTTTTCGTTGGGGTTGGTAGCCATCCGTCTCTCGGGGATTTTTAGCACCCTAGCCCCGCCGTTACCGTGGCTGCTACCGTAACCAAGACTAACGGGGCTGCTGGGGACTCAGGGATGGTCCTTTGTTGTATTATCATGAGCGGTTGTTGCCATACTCACCAGCTTGGCAGGCGGGTTGGCTAGCGCAGTATATGGCGTTAAAGACACGGAAGTCGCTGCTGCCCATCTTACGAAGGCATCCCTTAGAAGATTCTTACTGCATCCGCGGGCAATAGAGGAGGGTAACATTCTAGTGCCGGCAACCCACGGCTTTCGGATAGATTCCATAGTTCACATCAAAAACGTTTATCAATACATGCGTGAGGATTTAAAATAAACGAAAAAACGTCATACATGGAGCACTAGGACATTTATCTCACTCACTACACTGTTCTGACTTCAATGCTAAGTTATTCTTATTGTTATTTTTTAAAGTAAAAAAGTTATTTGGGAGTAAGTGGCGCATTAGCAGCTTTTCCTTCCTATTATCGATATAATTATTTATTTTGTTTATTTTCACTCTGGTATGATGTTGTATATGATATACGCGAGGAAAAACCTTATTATGATTCAAAAAAATGGCCAACACAATTTTCTGTTATAATATTCTGTTTTTACCTACAGACTGCATATGTAAGTGATATTATTGTAATTTTTTAAACTCTTAAACAACACTTAGGTAAAACAGTTCTATTTCTTGAATATATTTCAAGTTACTATTCCTTTGGTCTCTACCTTACATCATTGGTGACGCCGGTCCCACGCACCGGGATTTTCACCTAAGGTTTTTTTCAATATTTAATTGTACCATGTCACTTATTGGCACAGGTTGTTTTATGTCAAAAAAATATTTACTTTTAAAGTAAATATTTTTTTTGACATGAAACAAAGTTACTTTTTAAATCACACCTTATTAACTCATAGAAGACTCAGTAGAAGTATGTATATAACTTCTAAAAACACTAAAAATTACATATAATTTTATCAAATATATTTTTAAAGACTTTCAGCCTGCTACAATCATATTTTTATAACTAAAACAGCATTTATCAGTGTTTTGATACGAGGAACTAATATAATTAAACAACAAGCATTGGTACAGGGGTACCAAAAAAGGGGGCGAAGGCCTCAAAAGGTCACAAAAAGGTCAAAAATGCTATTTCACCATTCGCATTTTCAGGGTCACCAAAATCAATCAGTTTCATGTAAATCGGTCAATGCGTTCGATTGTAATCGTTAAATACACAGACAGACAGCGCTATTAGGGGGTTCGCCCCCATTGATATTATAGCAAAAAAAAACAAACAGAAGTTTAGTACTGACCATTCGACTTACACAATCTGTGACACCGGTCTCACGCACCCAGTTTGCGCCAAATCTACGGAACGTGAACTCGCGCTGCCGTTTTGGGTCGGACCTATCGTAGGGTACGTGCAATGAGGCGACTACTCGAAATCACAACGCAAATCGATAGCGGGTTAGAAAGTTATTCGACTTTCTCGAGCCACCCGGTCTCACAGACATATAGGTCACAAATGGCGTAACCCGCCAGGTTGCTTCAAAAACAAAGGAAAGTACGTCATATTTCGAACTTTTTTACTATGCTGTAGAGTAAAAGATGTGCCTTGGCCTTGAAAGACAAACAAAATATTTTTGGCTTGGAATAACGTTCTTATTCATAAATAATAAATACACTCTGTGATAAGAAGATCCTATTTTTTTAAGTTAGTGACATGATGGAACATTTAAGGAATTATTTAGACATCTTAAGTTACAAGTCAATCGTTTGCATTCAGACGGTACATATGATTTTCTGACGTGGACTTGTTGTAGAAGACCATTCCCATTCCAATTCCTATTCCCTGGTTACAAATAGGCAAATGTTATAAAAAAAATATTAAGTTTAGTTTAAGTTTGTTTGCTATCGGTCGCATATATTACGAAGATGATAAATGTATACACAAAGTTTTCTACTAGAAAACCAGCGTTAATCCTCACACCGGCGAAGTTTTTAAAGACTTTTGTTGGCCATCAATCAACCATTTCAAATGGATTGGCTTCAATGCATCCAGTGAATGCAAGTCAGTGAAAGACATGCCTAAGGAACTTGTAAAATCTAATTTCCTAGTTTTACCAACAGGCTACGGTAAGTTATTGTTTTTATGTAATGAACAAGGTTATTACTTGTCCTCTGAGTTCAATCACTTCCAACTTTGCTGAAAATAAATTACAAACCAGATTTTACTCTTATTATTCCCTTTTGTTTAATTTTAATTTCTTAACAACTTCTTTACCAACAGGCTCATCAGGTACGTTGTACTTAATGTTATGCACATAGCTTCAGTTTTTATTACTCACTATGTTGTGCAATCCGGCCGAAGATTTGCCCCACAAAAACAAAAAGTAACGTTCGTATTTCTTGTTTTTTACCAACAGGCAATTAAGGTTGGTTATGGTTAAGCACGTAGTTGAAATTTATAAATTAACAAGAAGATACCCTTGTCACTTCCAATTTATCTAAAAAAAATAACAGAGCAGAATAATACGATTATTTTTCACTTGTTATTTGTAAAACTTCAAAAATGAAATCACGTTAAAACTACTTTAAATTTACTTTAATGCTAAAGCGTCAAAAGTATGCATAGCAACATTGAAAGCTATTTAAAAAGATCGACGCAGAATATAAGCAATCCGAAGTTAGGCTTTTCTTTATTTATCTTCATGTCCTCTATTCAATATGTTGTAAGATTATCGGAAGACCGTCAATAAGATTAGCACATAACCGATTTAATTAGCGTGTTAGAAGTGCTAATAATGATAATGCTCAATGTACTCAAACACACCAAATGTCTAAGCCGAAAACCAGCGTTGATCCTTACACCCGAAAATGTTTATAATTTTTGTTGGTCATCAAAGTAACTCTTCGACAACTTCGAAAGATAAGATAAATTCACATAATATTTTCATACCTGGACAGGCTCATCATCAATATCATCATCAGTATCAAATAGTTTAAGAAATTTTATTATTAAAATTGATTAACTGTAAAATACACTTATTACCACATAGTCTTTTTTAAACTTTCGCGATCACGACACATTATTAACACATATTTAACCGAGTATTTATCAATCGTGAAGACGGCTTCAGACTCTTTGCCTCATGGAATCCAGTGATAGCCAAGTGTACTCGACGTATGAATCAATTTAAGTGTGCTGATACAGTTAGTGTAGTGTGCTGTCCCAGTGTGAAACAGCCTCAATCTCAAGTTACTATATTTATGAAGACCAAGTGAGGGTAGTCTGAAAAGACGCCTTCGCTTTGCTGCGGTTACCTCTAACATGTCAGTCTTCCCGGGACCACGATGGGTGCAATCCTGTCGAAACGTCGGGAAATAAAAAAGGTAAATAGCGCGATAAATACCCGGTTAAATATGTGTTAATAATATTACCGCATAGGCCAAAAGTAAGCAGAACTTGTGTTATGGGGACCAGATGATACAATACTCTTACATTTTGGTTTTGTGAAAACGTACATTTCATACGTAGAAACACCTAGACCCTAGACTAGACCGATCTACAGATGAAGCAAACTTAATTTGTCCCCGTCCGGGGATCCGACACGTAACCTCTTGCGTTACAGCCGGCCATTACACCATAGGAGCCACGATGGTCGTCATTCAGTAAAAGCTGTGCACGTGATAATGTGCTTTAAAACTTTCAAAAATACGAGTACTCTTTCAATTCTCTGATTTTTTCCACAGGATGCTACAGTAAGTTAATATTATTGTTAAACACATTGTTAAACGAAATTATATATTTCAACTACATACATATGTACATATATGTACATAATGTATGTACCTTTGGTCACTAAAATAGCTGAAACAATATTAAACCAGCGTGGTTTGTTAGAGCCAAAATAATTTTTACTACGTTATATTTAAAAAAAGTGCTTCTATAAAAGATCGACACAGAAAATTAATCAATCCAATGAATAGTTATAAATAACTTTGAACCAAGTGGCTCTTTATCAGTTTTTCCTTTTACACTATTACCAATATTTTTTTGTGTTTCTATAAATCTTCTTGTTCTTCTCTCGTTAAGGTTACTAAAAGACAGTTTTTAATATTGGCACATACCGATTAAATATGCATGTTAGAAGGCCATATACCCAGCAATGGCAGTAAATGGGTTGATTATAATTATGTTTAATGCGATAAACACACCATTTTATGTACAAATGCATTCTTCTTATATTTGACGGAGAGTTTGAGTAGAGCTATGCCCCTTTGGTCCACTACTCCAACATTTTTTACTTCTTATGAAGGTGGAGGTCCTCAAGTGAACTGTATTTTTTAAATTTATGTTAACTCGGACCTAAGTCTACCTTTGTCATACCTACCAACTTATAACCTAAGTTTGAACGATTTAAAAAATAGTTTTGCCTTCGACTAGATACACTTCTATATAAATGAAGCCCAGTTTCAGTTCTGATGATGGGATCCATAAGAAGTCGAGGGAACTTCTCAAATATTGAAGGCACATAAAGTCGATTTTGTCATCTTCAGTAATAATTCAAGTATTTGCATGAAGTATGTTAATGTGCAGTGGACCTGATGTCTTCATCAGACCACAGATGGCCAGAAACTCTTCGATGTAAAACTTTAGAAGTGACGATATCAAAAGACATTCACTTATTGTCATACCAACCAACTTATGACCATCATCATCAGTATCAAATCTTTTTTTTTTTAATTTTTGCAACATTCATTAATTAATGCATGAACAGGTCATGCATTAATTAATGAATGTTGCAACAAGTCGGCCCAAGACGGCCGTAGATCACAAAAAATATAACGTTCTATTTCCTTGTTTTTGCCAACAGGATGCATTAGTAAGTGATAAATTAAGTTATAAATATAGTTTAAGTAGTTTATTTGATTGGACTAGTCCTTTAGTCACTACCAAAATATCTGAAATAAAGAGAATAGTAAAAAAATAAATGTTGAAAACTTTGAATTGCAACTGAAGTTGCATCCAGTAGCAATGATTCTATAGTTTGTAATTTTATAATGTTTAACCACACTTAGGTAAACAGTTCAACGAAATAAAAAAATCATTTCCTCGAAATGTTTGAAAACTTGAAACTTAGGACCATTTGTGCCCAAAAAGTCGGACTCAGGTGCCAATCTTCAGATTATAAAATAACAATTATAATAAAACTAATGAATATAAATTATATCAATAATGTTCAGTTGCATATAAAATAAAATGAAACTACAGACCAATTTTATTTTTAACTTATCAGTTAGTAGTATTAAGGCCTTTGCATCTATTATTGATTTATGCAGCGTCAGCAACTGGTAATCATGCTGTACGGGACGCTGCAGTGCCTGGGACATTGTTTGATGAATTAGGCTTGCCCAGCACTTCATCCTCTCAGCTTAGTCAGCTGTTAGTCAGAGGAAAGAACAGGTCAATACGTCTGAAGCTAACTAAGCCGCGGGTTTCCTCACGATGTTTCCTTCACCGTTAAGCACGTGTCAAATGTGAACTTACACTTTTCAAGAAAGAAAAATCCATTGGTCCACGGCCGGTACCGAACCCACGTCTTTCGGATTGAAAGTCGGGGGTACATACCATTCGGCCAACACGGCTTATCAGTTAATACAATACATAATTATAGCCAGCCAACCAATGAGGTTACTGAAGGGCTGGAGGGAAATAAAATGCCTCCCGCGGATCATAAAGGCCGAGGACAAAACTTCAATATCTTTGGTACTTCGATTTGCCCAATAGTAGATCTTCTTCAACATTGAGGTCGACTCAGAGATCCACGGTTGTGATGGGGATAGAATGGCGGCGAAAGAACCCATACGGGTCTACGGCGGCGCTAAAGTCTTCCAGAATAATTACGACCTTGGTGTCATGTTGCAATCGGCCTTAAAAAAATCGAAATTATCAGTTTAATCATTAGAAAGAAGAACTTTAAAGAAACGATAAGGGGTAGGGCATCCCACTCAAGCGACGGAACTAAGAAAAACATAACACGGTGGCAATACGTGTTACGCTACCTGGAGTATTGGCCCCAAGCCTGGACGCAGTATCTTCGATCGACTCTACATAATCAGCATAAATTATGTTTGATAACATGGTACACAGTTCAAAGTGTCGTATGACCTTTAAAATACGCAACTTTTGGTGTATGGCAGTCACTGTTAGCGCGAAAATTAAATTTTAGTGATTTTTTCCGTACCTACGGAACGACTTTTGTACGTGGCTCTTTCGGCTGCGGATCGAGCGCGCGTCCCTAGAGTGATAACCTTTAATCTAATCTTTAAATACCTAGGCTCAGTATTTACAGAGGATGGATTAATTTGAAAGCCCTCATATCCCACAGTCGGGTTGCAACAAATGGTGAACTTTGTATGGAGTCTTAAGTGATGTAAAAGTGGCTATAAGTACAATAAAAAGTTTACAAAACTGCTGTTAGACCAGCGCTTCTGTACGGCAGCGATGCATGGGCGATGAAAAAGGTCCACGAACAAAAACTTCATACGACAGAAATGCGTATGCTACGATGATCAGGAGGAGTCACAATTAAAGATTAAGTGTGTGAAGCCGACTTCACTTAGCGGGAAAAGGCGACCCCAAAGAAGGTGTCGATATAGAAAGATTGTTAAGGCACTGTTATCGTTATGCCTACTCATCATCCATTGGTGTCAAATTGTATTAACAATTTTTTAAATTGATTGTTCGTAAATGCATTCATTAAATTTTGTGCCGGTTGGCCCAAGACGTGCCGAACGTCTTGAAGAAAAACATTCTAATTCCCTGTTTTTACCAACAGAAAAATGCGGTAAGTTTTAGTTAACGTGGTTAATGCTCAAAGCTGGTTATATTAGATATTTAATTACCAGGACATTTCATTAATTTTCATAATGTTAAAGCAGCAAAGATGTGCTCAGATCGTTATCAACAACGACGCAGAAAATATAAACAGTCCAACGAGCACATAAATCATGTTGAATTAAATGGCGCTTAAATAGAAACACTAGTTAGTCATGGTTCATGAGACCATGACAAATGTAGGGAAATCCCTAAATATTACAAGTCAAGCATTTGTATTCAGAAAGTATGATATTGTTGAAGTGGACCTGATTTAGACCCGTAGAAACCTTTCGTAAAACTTTTGGGGTGGCGATATAATAATGATAGTCAAAAAGTATCTACTTATACCTTACCTACATTATTATCATCCTCACAGTGAAATTGTATAAGAAATTATATTTTTTCTCAATTATTTGTTTGGTAATTGCGTTCGGGGAATGTTGTGTAAGTCAGCCTTTAATGTGGCCTTAATACATTATTATTCACTGTTTTAGCAAGAAAAAAAAGATGTAAGTGGTTATTTAACAATTTTTTTGTTGACTACCAAAGGACAATACCCAAGTGTCTGAGGCGATTAGGTTCAGTATGATTATTGTTGAACATCAACAAAATATTATTATTTCAGCCGTTAAACGTGAACACAGGCATCCCACATAGATCTCCATAAGGGGTAGTTGCAATACTCACCACGCTTGGCAGGCGGGTTGGCGAGCGCAGTACAGGATGTTGATACACGGAAAGACGCTGCTGCCCATTTTCCGGATGTATCACTTATCAGACTCTTACTACATCCACGGGTATAAGAGGCGGGGTATCATTCTTCTGCCAGCACCCCACGGTAACGAAATATGCCTAACATTAAACCTTGACTCTTAAATTTCCAAATAAGTTACCAATTTTGCGATAAATCTTGTCAGTCCGAGGAAATGTTGAATCAAATTTCTCAAAAAATCAAGAAAACAAACACAAACACAGATGATCTGACAGCTAGCATACCCACAGACTAAATTAAAACGGATATTCATTATTACGACCTCCGTGGCTCAGTTGGTTCATAGCTGGCTGAGAGCCAAGAGTTGGCGGATTCGATTATCGTCGCAGGACTAATATTTCTAGTTTTGTGCATTCATATTAATAATAATAAGAATATGGTACAAATCAGTCTTCATGTGCAATAGTAATAATAATACCAAGAAACAAGCACATTTAAAGATTTTTCATACAACCCGCGCTAAAATCTTACCATAGATAAATAAAACCGGCCAGTGTCAAATAGCAAAAAACATTATATTTTAGGGTTCCGCATCAAAGTGATAAAAGGAACCCTTATGGTGTGACTTTGTCTGTCTGTCTGTCCCAAATGAGAAATAACTGATGCTATCGACTAAAAATTTAAAATTTTATTCATCATTTCAGCCGTAGGACGTCCACTGCTAGACATAGGCCTCCCTCATGGATTTACAGTTATTGTGGTTGGAAGCGATCAGCATCCACCGTCGACCTGCGGTCTTCACCAGGTCATCAGCACATCTTCTTGGTGGACGTCCTACGCTGCGTTTGCCAGTCCGTGGCCTCCACTCGAGAAATTTTCGGCCCCATCGGCCATCTGTTCTGCGAGCTATATGGCCTGCCTATTGCCACTTCAACGTGCTTCCACTTCCGTTTGGCTATGTCGGTGACCCACGTTCTTCTAAGTATCCCCTCATTTCTGATTCGATCGCGTAAAGAAACCCCGAGCATAGCCCTCTCCATAGTTCGTTGAGCGACTCTGAGCATATTCATGAGGCCAATCATGAATGACCACGTCTCGGTTCCATATTATGTCATCACTGGTAACACACACTGATTTAAAACTTTCCTCTTAAGGCACTGAGGAATTTTGGACGACGAAAAGCGAAATTTCCCAAACGCTGCCGATCCGAGTTGAATTCGTCGATTGACCTCTTTCTCGAAGTTGGACCTACCTAATTGGACAGTTTGTCCTAGGTATACATACGCGTCGACAACTTCGAGAGCCGAGTTGTCAACCATAACTAGGGCAGGCACAACATGGACATTCGACATAACCTTCGTCTTGTCCATGTTCATTTTAAGGCCTACCCGTTAGGAGACTCGATTGTGGCCTTCGAGTATCGTGCCGAGTTCCACCATCGACTTTGCCATGATCACAATATCGTCGGCAAACCAAAGGTGAATCATGTATTTGCCGTTAATGTTGATGCCTAGTCCTTTCCCTAAGAACGTATGTACTAATTCCCTGTTTTACCAACAGACAGCGGTAAGTAATGATTAATGCAATACTCAAAGTTTAAGTTAATTATAATTGGACTACTTTTGGCCACTACCTAATTATCTAAACATAAAATATTATTCTCAATTATATCCCGCTCGACCCACTACCAATATTAAGACAATAAAAAAATAAAATAGTGGGATTTTAATTAAAACAAATTATTTTAGTCCCACAAAGGCAAGGGGCGCTTTGGCAGTTTTTCCATTTCACTGCCGATATTTGCTTTTTATTTATCTTCTTCCATTCACAATGTTGATTGCTAGAAAAGTGTTGATAAGCCACCACAGAACCGATTTAATGGGCGTGTTGGACGTCACCCAGCATTGGGTTGCAAAAAGGCTGATTATGATGATGATGGTAATGACCAATGTCATCATCATCATCATTTCAGCCGTAGGACGTCCACTGCTGGACAAAGGCCTCCCTCATTGATCATGAGGGGGTTGATGCCATACTCGCCACGCTTGGCAGGCGGGTTGGCGAGCGCAGTATAGGGTAGTGAAGAAACACGGAAAGATGCTGCTGCCCATCTTCCGGAGGTATCCCTTAGCAGATTCTTACTGCATCCATGGGTAAGAGAGGAGAGGCAACATTCTACTGCCGGCGCCCCACAGCCAATGACCAATGTATTCATACAAAAAAAAAGACGACTCCAAATAAGAAGGTTGCGATATCTAAAGTAAGGCAACTACTAACCGTTATACCTACTTATCATTTTGTGACAAATTTTATAAGCATTTTTTTTGATTGTTCGTAAATGCATTCGTCTTGCAGAAAAACATTCTTATTGCCTGTTTTTACCAACAGGATCAAGCGGTAAGTTATGGTTAAAGTGGTTAACCTTTAACAAGTGACGTGTAGTCTCAGCGCTTCCTTCCACTTGCCGTTACCCCGCGTCTTAGTAGCTTTGCTTTAGTGCTAAAATGACCTTGGAAGTAGTTGGACGTGTTTAACACGTGAGTAAAACCAATAAGAAAAGAATATGAAAATTGGCTGTAGCCTGTAAGGCTACATGACCCTAGTTGTCAAATAAATATTTTGCGAAATTTTCATATTTTTGTGCAAATTATCTCACAGCAGATTCACACTAGAACACTGATCGATCACCATTGTATTCGTATCGTTATATTATTTGTATAGAAAGTCACATAAGTGCGTCCACCAATCGGCATCGTACGAATCGCTCGAATCTGCTCATCGGCCATGCCGACGCCGTTGCTTCGAGAGGAAACTTTTGCGTGCCGATGACGTCGTTCAGACTGCCGATGCCGGTCAAGTGGACGCACCCCGCGTGCTCGCTCCGCATTCCGCCATTTGCATTTGACAATCGTCCTACCCACAGGCGTTGTTTAGCATCATGGATTAAAACAATTGTGCAATAATACCTTTGCATTTATTTTAAAGTCAGAATACCTCAGCGGTATGTCATAGACAAAAGAATGTCTGTGAGTTGTATCACTGTCTATGGTTGGAGTAGTGAAAAAGGCGCGAAGTCATTGTAGTTTCGGAAACAACTCCGTTTTATTTTGTAGTAGTTATCTTTTCTAGTTTTTATACCAAAATTGTATGTAAAAGTCTTGTTCTGAGTAAAATAAGAAGTACAGACCTCAGCTGAACTTATGTGCTAGTTTTCCTAAGATTTCCTTGAAATGTCTGAAATTGACATCGAGGTCTAATGTGTTCATGTAAGTGGGTGTTGGACCTTGTAGTTGTGTTATTTCTTGCACTTAATAACGTAATAACTTTTTACCAATAGGATCCTCAGGTAAGTAAAAGTTTACACATAGTTCGACTAAATTATACCAGTGCAGATCCGTGGGGCACCGTCAGTAGAATGTCGCCTCCTCCTCATCTCTCCATGTTTCTCGATCTGCTGTCAATTCGACCCATGCGCACATGCAACCATGGGATCTTGCATATTGGTTTAACTCGTCACGCCATCGTTTCTTCGGTCTGCCGAGGCGTCTTACCATGTCGGGATTCCACTGGGTGGTGATCTTAGTCCACAGATCTTCGGGCATGCGGCAGACATGACCAGCCCAGCTCCATCTCAGTTTCGCAACTTTCTGAACTACGTCAATAATGGTACTTTTCGTAGGATGTTTTACACAAGCATCTTCTTAGTTAGCTCTTAAGGTGTTAGCCACTAAGCAAGTCAGTCGTGCAAAGCCTTTATGTACATCACCTACATACAGCACCTATACCATCCTCTCAGCTTAGTCATCTATTAGTTAGAAGAAAGAACAGGTCAATACGTCTGAAGCTAACTAAGCCGCGGGTTTTCTCTTGATGTTACCTTCACCGTTAAGGCACGCCTTATCATTATCCTACTAATTTTGTTATGGGAAAAAATTGTATGGCAACAACTTAGGCGTTATGCTATTAGGCGTATTAATGCGTAGGGCAAACAAAAGTATGGCCATTGCAAATTAGGTCTTAAAATTCTATGCGAACCAATATAGATCCGGTCTAATTCCCTGTTTTTACCAACAGGACCCTGAGGTAAGATAAAGTTAATAAAATACACATAGTTTAAAAAAATATGTTAATTATTGGACTATATTACTTTGGCACCATCAAAATATCAAACATACTGGAAATTAAGGCATTTTTGGTAACAAGTTAGGTATTTGCATTCAGAAGGTACCTACAAATATTTGAGTAGACGTGACCTGATTAATTAATTGACTCTTCGATTTTGGTTACCTACTATACCTATCTACTCCCGAGTCGCCCTTTAAGGTGTACAAATAATCAGAAATGACGGCTAGCTTACTATTGGCGCTGCCGCGGTTGCGGCACATCAGGGACGCGGTTCTGCTATGGATGGTCGTATGGAAGTCGTCAATATCTACATCTGCAAACATACCCGATGCGCTGCAAATGACTACCAATTGTTAAATTTGGGAAAAATTGTATGCCAACAAATTATGCGACATGCTATGCTTAGGGCATACAAAAGTATGCCATTGCGAATTGACCCTATTAATTCCCTGTTTTTACCAACAGAGTGTTAAGGTAAGATAAAGTTAATAAAATACACATATTGTAAATACGGGGACGGTACGGAATAATCTTCGACGTGAGTAATCCCCGTAAAGAAAACATAGTATATATTTCACGTTAAATTTTTTACGTAAAAAATTAAACGTTGATAAAGAATATTTATTTATTGGACTATTCATTTGGTAACTAAGTACCAAATCATCTGTAATATTAACGAACCACAATTATTCTTATCATTATTATTAGACCAAGGAAGCCCACAATTTACAGGAAAAATAACAAACCGTAGCGCCGCTGTTGTAGCTATTCTACTCAAAGGCAACATTTATCAATCTAGTTTATTTCTTCTTGATTGAGGTTGCTTCAGTCACAAGGAAAATACGTCATTACATTGAAGACGAAAACATTTCAAAATTTTCTGTAAGCTAAAGATGTGCTCGGATCACCTTGAACGCAAGAAATAGTTTTTTTTTTTAATTTGAAAAAAAACTTGAAGATTAGCCGAACCCACATTATTTCAAAACTCTGTCCTAATTATGGGGTCCATGAGATAACGAGGGACCTCCTCAAATTTTACCGAAATACGTGGAAATTAAGGTATCTCTGGTTACTATATATATATTATATTATTATAACCAAACAAGTCCGGCATTAGCATTTAGCAGGTTGTGAAGACGTGACCTGATTCCCTAATTAATTGACTCTGTGGCGTACAGGGCGAATGTCCGCGTGCGACGCAAGAGGTTGCAGGTTCGATTCCCGCCTCTTGACATAAGTCTGTACGATCTGCAGATAGTTTTTTCAGAGTATTCTTGATGTTTTTCTATTTTTATATCATTGGCTTCCCGCTACTTTGACAATGTCGTCCTTGCTGGTGATCTCGATATATTCTATGAGGATGTATTAGGTATATCAGTCATATAGTACCCATAACACAAGCTCTGCTTAGATTGGGTCTAGATGATGCTGTGTGAATTGTCGAGTATTATTATTATTACTACCTGCCGTTAGTCGTTTAATGCATTCAGTGAATGTTTAGTGAATCCTCAAACGCGCCTTAAAAACCAAAAAAAACATCTAATTCTCTGTTTTTGCCAACAGACTGCTACGGTACGTTAAAGTGAATATTATACACAAAGTTAAAACAAAATAAATTATGGTACTATTACTTGGATCACTACTCTAGCAATGTATGAAATAATATCAAACCAAAATAAGTTAACTTGTTTGGTATGTTTAATAATCAAGTGAGGTTGCTAAAAACAATGAAAATACGTTACTAAATTTCTCAATTCTTTATTGTACACATTGCAAATACGCAGACTAAAGTTAAAATAAATGACATGCGAGCTTAACCCAAATAAGAGTATTAGAGTACAGTAAAAGTACAGAGCACAGTAGAGATTAAAAAGCGAGGATATTTCATAAATGTATTATCCACCTATCGTCAAAATTACCTACTTATCATTATCGACATCAGTATCAAACTCAATCATTTATTTTATTTTATTGGCCGTTAAATGCAATTAGTGAATGTTGTGCGAGCCGGCTCAAGATTTGCCCTAAAACTTAAAAACTTATCCCCTATTTTTACTAACAGGCTGAAGTGGTAAGTTAAAGTAACTTAATACAACATCATCATCATGTCAGCCATAAAACGTCCACTACTGAACTCAGGCCTCCCTCATAGATCTCCATGAGGGGTAGTTGCCATACTCATCAAGCTTGACAGGCGGGTTGGCGAGCGCAGTATGAGATGTTGATACACGGAAAGACGCTGCTGCCCATCTTCCGGAGGCATCCCTTTGCAGGCTCTTACTGCATCCACGAGCATGAGAGGAGAGGTAACATTCTTCTGCCGGCACCCCACGGCTAATGTAATACATACTTTAAGTTAATTTATTAATATAATACTTATTTCGACCTTTCAAATTTCATAAGTTATATTGTGTTCATGTTGTTACATTGCTGTACAAATTTCTTTCCATTACAACCAAAATATCTACAATAACAAATATAAACAATAGCAAAACAGAATAATCAAATTATTCTCGTTTGTTTAATATATACTTTAATGAGGATTCAATAAGAAGAAAAAACACGTGGCATAAGATGTTGAACTGGGTCAATATTATGATTCAGCTCGCCTTTAAAAGCTACACAGATCTATGCAGAAAAATTTGTAATCTAACACATTAAGCCCCCCCCCCCCCCCACGCCGCAACATGACGGCGACCACACGTGTGCCTTAGATTAAGGATATTTTGTTTATGCCGTAGTTTCTAAGTATTTTGCATCTTGTACTTGACTAATGTTGCCCGAAATAAACCTATTATTTTGATATCACATCATTTGTTTGTAAACTCATAAAAATACATTTTTTACTATACAAAAAAACTCTACTGTAAAAACATTATCAAAAAGTTGAATCAAAATATATCAAAACTGTAATCATTATTATTTCACATCATTTATTTGTAAACTCATAAATACAATTTTTTTACTATAAAGAAATATTAAGGCAAATACTCCACAGAAAAAATATATCAAAACGGTCAATCACCGGCCGCGAAGCAAGGCTCAAGCGGTCCGTGACTAGGGCTGCAGGGAGAGGAATCTCCTTACTATACGTGCCGAATCCAGGAGTACTGCCTTTTAGATCTGGCTCTTGATCCAACTGCCTAGTAAAAGTCTCTCAAGCTGTTGATCTAGACTACGCTATGAGTCCGTTAACGGAAACGACTATCGGAACAATAGTCGCTGAGCCAACATCCCACATGGTGGCAATCTCGTGGGCTAAAGTCTTTTTTAAACTTTCGCGATCACGACACATTATTAACACATATTTAACCGGGTATTTATCGAGCTATTTACCTTTATTATTGCCCGACGTTTCGACAGGATTGCACCCATCGAGGTCCCGGGAAGACTGACTCGTGAGGGTTAAGTCAAGATATTTGCTGAGCTTATCTTTCTCGGCTTTGACGAGATTGGCATCATGTGGAATGGTGACATCAAGGAGTTTTGATTAATATTTATAATTATTATATATTATGTTATTTCTTTGCAAGTCGGCCCCTCCTTCTTGCCCTCATAACTTAAATAAAAAACGTACTAATTACCTGCTTTTACCAACAGACAGTTGAGGTAAGTTAAAGTTAATGTAAATCACAAAATACACATACTTTTAAGAAATTAATTAATTGGACATAATATTCTTTTGGTCACTACTGAAATATCCAAACTAATAACGGATGAGGGGTGTCTGAATATCCAATCTACTAGCAATGGATTTTTTTCACATGAACGCAAACAAAAGATAGGTTTATACATACGTACTTATGTATGTATTCGATTGTATTTAATATTATTTTTGAACTTGATCGATAAAGTCATTACTTAACAATTCTTATTTTGTCTTATTTTACGTTTTACGAAGTTGGAGCAAATTTCGTCCCAAGTTGGTTTTGATTTTGGTAATCTGATATTTAATATCTCTCTCTTTCTGGTCGGCTTTTCATGTCTGACACAGCCTGTCACAGTGCACCGCTCGCTGAAACTATTACCAATCTCCAACAAATTGATTAAAGAGAAAACTTGTTACCAGGCTGTAATTTTTTGCGCTATGATTTTTACGATATATGTGTCGCCTGAAATCGGACGAACAGTTCAAATGGCATTTACGGTTACACTTCCAAGGCAACCGCGTATAGCAGTTGGTGTAACGAATTCAAGTGCGGTCGACTTCAACTTTGAGGGATAAAGAAAGAAGTGGTCGCCCTTTGACGGCTGTTATGGAAGAAAACGTGATAGATAAACGTGTTCGTACTTCGCGTTATGCATTATATGCCCCAGATATTTATTTTTGCGTATCTTAATAGTCTGAACCTAAACTTTCTTATTTATGCAGCACTAATACGTTAGATACTCTATCCGTCCACGATTTCTTCAGGATTCTTCTGTATAACCACATTTCCAAGGCTTCTAAGCGATTAGACATTGTCTGGGTTAAGGTCCAAGATTGGACGTCATTCAGAAGAACCGATAAAACGCAGCACTGTGCTAAGCGCACACTGCTAGAGCTTTCAGCGAGCGGTTGCAGAAAAGGTGGCTGAGTTTCATGAACGCATTACGCGACTGCTGAATTCGGGATTTAATTTCGATGTCATTCAGGTTCATTAATTTCAGGTCATTTTGGTTGTTTACAATGTAGCCTAGGTTCTTGTATGAATAGACTCTTTCAATTATCTGATCTCATACAACTAGATCGGATGTTATAGATGTTCGTGATTTACCGACTATCATGAGCCTTGTCTTCTTCAGGTTGATATTAAAAGGGGCCAATCTAACTTACTTTTCATACAACCGCTCGTACGTGGGTGTGGCGTCGTAATAGATCTTTATATCGTAATAGAGTATGCATCCTTGCCGTACTACCCGCCTGATATCGATATTTTTGGTAAATTTTTGAACCACTCATACTCGCGCCCTCTGTTGCCAATATAGATTTTTGATGATTGTCTGAAAATTACCCTAAATGCCTACTGCAACTACAAAGAATGGACCTAAGGACAGTGGTGGGGACACTAACGGGCCACTGCACCCTTAACAAACACCTTTTCAACATCGGAGCCACAGACAGCCCTCTCTGCAGAGGATGTCTGAAGGAGGTCGAATCAGCTGCCCACGTAGTCCTGGAATGCGAGGGAGTAACAGTACAAAGACAACAAATCCTCAACCAACCGAGGTCACTCCGTGAAGCCTGTGAAGATCCTAGGAAGATTCTGCGCTTCTGGTCGGAGTTGGGCTGGCTATGCTAGCCAGACACCTCACGCATAATGGACCAACTTTGAGTCTAAATGCGGAAACGGAGTCTCACACACATTAACATTTTTTGTCTGAAAATTGTAGTCAAGGCCTTAATCGTTGAAGACCCTAATAAATTTGTACTCTATCAAAAGCTTTTTGTAGTAGATGAAACAGAAGTATACGGTTTGCCCCAAGTACCTACTGTGTTGCAACAACACCTGGTATCCGAATAATGCATCCCTAAGGAATACGTTATTTTTTACCAAACACCAATACGTATTACAGAGCGCTTAATTGTAAAAACATTGTATAAAACAAATATTGGCTGTTGAAAACATTCAGCGAATGTTGTGTAAATTGGTCTAAGCCAACTTGCAAATACACCTGACAGTTTAAAAAAAACCATCTAATTTCCCGATTTTTCCAACAGCTCCTGAAAGTAAGTAATAGAGCATGTAAAATAAACAAAGTTTTTGGAATTTAAAACAAACCGGAAAAATGTAAATTTGATTCAAAAACAGCGATAATAACTTCACAAGTACCATTGAAGACGAGTGTATTTCTCAATAACTTCATAAAGCTAAAGCGCCACAGATTTGCTCTGGTTACCTTAAAAGAATGAAGAAAAGAAAAACTATTCAAAGTATTAAAAACTCGACTTGGACCAAATGGCGCTTCAGCAGTTTTCCGTTCCAATATCGATATAATTATTAATTTGTATCTTATTAATAATCACTACATTGTGAGGAGAGGACGAGAAGATAGCATCTTCTCGTCTTCTTCTTACGAGATGTAGTCAATATTTCCGAAACATATTAAATAAGACTAGCACAAAACAGATTGAATTGGTGTCTGCGGTCGTGTCAAGAACTGACAAACGCACCGCGCGCGTTCCGCGCACTGGTCGTACGCGCGTTGCGCAATATGTTCGCTCGCACTTCGCGAACGGCGCGTTCGTCAGTACAGGACATGTCCGTAGAAGGCCCATATACCCACTGTGTGTAGTAATGTGGGTAAGAAATAAGCCGATTATGATGATGTTGATGATTCATGTGTTCATACCCACTAAATGTCCTACCAGAAAACCAGCGTTGATCCTTACACCCCTGGAATTGTTTCAGTGACCATCAACGATACTCTTCGACAATTTCAGGTGTGGCTGTATCTTCAGACGGTTATGATAAATCCACATGTCGTCATACCTTACGCATCATAATCTGTTTCAAATCATAAAAGAACTTCTATTTTCAAAATTGATTGACCGTTACATGCATTCAGTGAATGTTGTTCAAGTCAGCCTAAGAAGTGCCCTTAAAACTTAAAATAACGTTCTTATCCCTGTTTCTACCAACAGCTTTCAGCAGTAAGTGATAGTACTTTAAATTTCACTGTTTGTCTTGGTCATCTGGATCACCTATAAAAAATGCACAATAAATATATTGTTCTGTTTTATTTATACTTGAGTGTGAATGCTTCAAAAAGAGAATACGTCCCTAACGACTTTGAAGACGAAGATATTACTCAAATTTTCATTTTGCTAAAGTGCCAAAGATGGTACACACTAAATCTCCTAACGGAAAACCAGCATTGATCCTTCTGAGGTAGGAGCAACAATATGCACAGCCTTAAGACGTTATGGTCCACTTTAATATTTATGTCAAATTAACTTTTTGAAAAGTTGGATCCCAAGTCGTCTTTAAATATTGTAGGCAATGCTTCAGTTACAAGAATTTGCAATCAGAAAGTATGATTATGTGAAATAGACTTGATTAAGAAGTCCACAGACGGCCTTCGAATCTCTTCTTTCTTTAACGAAAGAAAGTTAAGATATATCACATTTTTCCCATAACTACCTTATTATCATCATCATCATCATCATCGCCATAATAAATTTGACTTAGAAACTGAAAGCAAACGTTCTTATTCCCTGTTCTTGCCAACAGCTTCTGAAAAAAAATGTAAGTGACAGTTTAATATTGAACTATTCCTTTGGTCACTAACAAAATAATCTCATTTAATAAAAAACCAAACTAGGAAATATGTTGTGGTTTGTTTTGTAAAGTAGAGAATCATTGGCTCACTACAGTGAGCCAATGACTTAGATAGTTTTGTTCCTCGTGCCCGTTGTAGGAATAGTTTGAGGTTTTATCCACGCGCACGGTCATTTTTGCAATAATAATTCATGATAAACTCAAAGTTTTAATTTTTTCTAAAATATTACGGGCACGTTGCTTATAAATAAATTATCTACGCGTCGTTGGCGTCAAAATAAAAATAAAATTACCTCAACTTTGGAAGATAAAGTTTTTTTGTTTTTTTTTGAGGTTTCTTTGAGAATTTATACTGATGTAAATACGACGTTTAAGCAAAATTTTAAACATAAATGTCGAATATTTTAAGTGCCATTTCAGTTATTTTCTTTGTTGCATTTGAAAAACAGCAAAACTTCGCGATCAGCTCGCTAACGCGCCTTAAGAGGGGCCAATCCAACTTACTTTTCATACAACCGCTCGTACGTGGGTGTAAAGATAAGATAAAGATAAAGAAACGTTTATTTTGTCACATTTTTACAATCAAATAAGAAAAATCATCAATTCGGTTTTAAAACTAGTGACAAAAATGGTCACTACTCAGCATGTGCTGTGGCAGAATGAGTCGTACCACAGCGCTGGTCTTCCGTAGTAATAGTTCCGTTCCGGTGTGGCGTCGTAATAGATCTTTCTATGAAACTTTTGATCCAAATCAAAATATAGTTAAGATACATCCACTTATCGCCATACCTCATCAGCATCGTCATCAGTGTTACATGGCGTAAGAAATTCTATTATTAACATTGACTGGTCGTAAATTCATTTGGTGAATGTTACGCCTAAGACGTGCTGCAACAAAGAAAAAACCTTCTAATTCCTTTTTTTTACCAACAGCCTGAAGCAGATCTAGTAAGTGAAAGTTTAATTTATTGGTTTTAAGGGTTTCAGACCAAAATGTTAAAACCCTTATTGTGTGAATTTTTCTGTCTGTCTGTCACAGATGGGTATCTTGCGAGCTACTGATGCCTAAGTATTTGAAATGGTATCAGGTCACGCTTATTTACTATCAATTTGCATTAGGAATATTTTTTTTAGATTGATTGGTTGTTGAATGCATTCAGTGAATGTTCTGCAAGTCGGGCTAAGACGTACCGTTAAATACTTAGATAAACCGCTCTAATTCTCTGCTTTTACCAACAGACTGCTGATGACTTGGTAAGTGGTAGTCAAATTAATTGTTTATTTCCTAGGGTGTCTTTCAAAATTTCTAAAATAATTATCGTATATAATATATTTTGTTAACTTCCTTAACTCAGAAATTCGTTGCTTAGACGATTAGAATTTTAGGTACGAACTGGCAAATTTAAAACTCAGTTACGTTACATGAACATGTTAAATTTAATTTCACAAATATTGGCAAACATTTAAGTGATTTTTTCATTTGTGCATTTGCATTTAGTTATCATGATTGTGTGAAGTAGGTAGACATGGTGAAGGAATCCAGAGAATCCATTCTGTGCAACGTCCCCAAAAATTTTATAAATATATAATTTTCTGTTTTTACCAACAGAAAGAAATTGTAAGTGATAGTTTAAAAAATACTCATAGTTTAAGAAGTTTAAACAATTGGACTAATCATGTGACAAAATATTAGAAATCATAACTAACCAGTACAATAACATTATTAATCACAATAATATTACTACGCACACACTTTTTTTCTGCCATAATAATCATTATAATAATAATATATATATATTATAATAATAATTTCTAATACACACGCTTGCTTGGAAACCTGTTGGATGGTGCAGAAACGTGTGTGTGCGTGCACTTATTATTGTTATCGCTGTGCGCGGGCGCTCAACTGATGTCACTACCTAGACATTGTTTTCTACTGTTTCTTTTTTCATAGATCTTATGAATATACATACGCTCGTGTTGTCACTATTATTGATATTATGAACCATAGCGTTTACACAAACCTGACATAGGCTTAAAAACACACTACAAACAGTTTTTGTCAAATTATAAAGCCAAGTATTTATTTATTATAGTTTGTTTCTAGTCTTTATTTGAGGTTATATCAACGATGTCGAAATTACGTAATTTTAATACATTAAACTTGTGTGCAAACCTAAAAGGCGCTTCAGGCATTTCTAAATTCAAATTAAGCCTTTGCATTCAAAAGGTATCATTTTTTTAACCGATGAAGAAGATCACAGATAGCCATCAAAACTCTTCAATGTTAAAAACTTCAGAGGATTAGATATATTATACCCTCTTATCGTTATGCCTCATCCTCATCAGTGTCAAATCCTTTGAAACATACATTTAAAAATAATATTGGTCGTTAAATGTATTCAATGAATGTTTTGCAAGTCGACCCAAAACGTTCCCTTACGTATACCTAACTGAAAAAAGCGAGTTCTCATTTTTGTTTTTACTAACAGGCTGCTCAGGTAAGAATGTTAATGTAATAGTCATATTATATCACAGACAGTCACCAAACAAAAAAATGTTTCTAGGTAAATCGGTTCGACCGTATAAGAGCAACGATGCCACAAACAAACACAATACACGTACACATGTCAAACTAAAAGCACCCCTCTGTTTGCATGGGGGGTTAAAATGTTAATACAAATATATAATTACTAATTGGTCGCGACCTACATATATGTAGCCCAAGGTATTAGCGGAGCTCCGGTGGGACAGCCGCGTGCGACCGACGCGATGCCTGCGTTATTTTTCAGAATGACAATATAATGTTGTTGACCGCATATGGCCATGACAACGTTACAGGACTATAACGAGCGCAGAGGGTGCCCAGGCGCAAAGTAAGGTGGGGCAACAAGCTCAAGGGCACCACTTAGGTTCGAACCACGGCTTGGACTGTTGCCAGATTTTTATTTGCAATGATGGTTAACGTCCATGTGCAAAACTGCACCTTAAGACGAAAGAGTGTATTCTTCGGCCTCGCCGGCGAGACTGGTTATTATATGTGTGCCTAGCAGCTAGTGTAGGACGGGTCGACGCCACCTACGGGTTAACGGCGGTGAGCTCGTCAACAGGCAAGCCGAGAACGTGTCTCGGTCGACGGAGGAAAGGGGATGCCTGCGTTGCACTGAGCGCGTTTCTTATACATATATCCAACTTAAACTACACGGAGGCGCAATTCGTCTCTGACAATTTGTCGATTTTGCATGAGTACTGCGCGCGACCATCATACAGCAAATGATGTGTCCAAAATCTTCAAAAAAAACGTTCTAATTCCCTGTTTTTTTACAAACAGGCTGTTAAGGTAAGTCTTTTTACACATAGTCTTATTAAAACTCTCGCGTTCACAACACCACAACACACACCCTCTGTTTTCATAGATCTTATGAATATATGTACATACGCTCATGTTGTTACCATTATTGCTTTTATGAACCATAGCGTTCACACAAATCTGACATAGGCTTAAAAACACACTACAAACTTTGTCAAATTATAAAGCCTAGTTACAAAGCAAGTATTAGCCCCCTATTATAATGTGTTACGTCAAACTAAAAGCACCCCTCTGTTTGCATGGGGGGTTAATATGTAAATACAAATATATAATTACTAATTGGTCGCGACCTACATACATATATGTAGCCCAAGGAATTAGCGGAGCTCCGGTGGGACTGCCGCGTGCGACCGACGCGATGCCTGCGTTTTGAAACTGAAAGAAGTTGAAACCGAGGACATTTCGAAAATTTTAATTAAGTTTGCTATAACAGTTAAAATGTGCTCAAATTCATAGAATGCAAAAAATAATAATAAAGATGTTGATAACAAATGTGTTCATACACAGCCAACTTTTTAACCAGAAAACTAGCGTTGATTCTAGCAACCCTGAAATTGTTAGTTTCCATAGCCCTCAAAGAAATTCTCGACAACTTCAGGGTTCAAATGATATCTCCACTTATTGTCATACATCTTAATAATGATCATCATCAGTGTTAAATGACATAAGATATTATGTTTTAACATTGTTTAGCCGATAAATGAATGATCGGCCATGGAAGATGTTACCTAATAAAATATAAATAAAAATAACGATTTCCAACAGGATGCTACGGTAAGTAATAGAAAACACAGAACCAATTAGGTTGGCGTCTTAAATAAATGGGCTGAATGAGATGGTAAATAGTTTTAAACTCACCATTATGGTTATGTTAACAAAACAATATTTTTAACGGATTTCTAAAAACGGAGTATGTCCTCAAGTCGTCTAATTTTTAATATATATCTATTGTTAACTATGAGTATAAATAATTCGAACCGAGACGTGGTCTTACACTGTTGACCTCATGAATAAGCTCGGAGTCGCTCAACGAGCTATGGAGAGGACTATGCTCGGGGTTTCTCTACGGGATCGAATAACAAATGAGAAGATACGTAGAAGAACTCGGGTCATCGACATAGCCAAACGGATTAGCACGCTGAAGAAGCAATGGACAGGCCATGTAGCTCGAAGAACAAATGGCCGATGGGACCGAAAAGTTCTCGAAAGGAGGTCACAGACCGAAAAAAAGGATGGGCAGACGACCTGGTAAGGTATGCAGGTCGGCGAAGGATGCAGGCCGCATTCAGCCACAATACTTGAGAGGTCTATGTGCAACAGTGGACGTCCTATGGCTGAAATTATGATGACAATAAAAAAAGGTCAAAGAATATATAAATAATTTAGGATCGAATGGCGCTAAGAAGTTTTTGTGTTCCACCATTCGATACATTTATTTATTTTCTTTATTTATTATCAGGTCCTTTCCTGACGATGTCGCTTAAATTGCCGAAAGATAGTAAATAAGACTAGCACAGAACCGACTGTAGCAATATCAAATAAATCGGCGTTTAAAAGGTCTTTATCCATAAGTGAGGGGCAAATGGGCTGATAATGAAGGTGATGATGACAAATGTGTTCATACGCAACCAACTGTTCAACCAGAAAACCAGTTGATGACCTAGCACCACTGAAGTTGTTGATTTCGATGGCCTCCAACTAAACTCTCGACAACTCTACAGTTGTCGAGAGTTTAGTTGAAGGCCATGTATGCCAAGGATATGTTTTGACCCCTACGGGTCAAAACATATCTCCACTTAATGCCACACATCTTAATAATCATCATCATCATAATCAGTGTTAAATGGCATAACATATTATATTTGAACAATGTTTAGCCGATAAATTAATGATCGGTCATAAAATACCTTAAAACTAAAATATAAATAAAAAAAACGTTATAATTCCATTTTCCAACAGGATTCTACGGTAAGTAAAAGAAATACACAGAACCAATTAGGTTGGCGTCTTAGATAAATGGGCTGAATAAGATGTTAAATGTTTTTAAACCCACCATTATGGTTATGTTAACCTAACAATACTTTTAACGGATTTCTTAAAACGGTGTAGGTATGCCCTCAAGTCGGCTATTTTTACAAGCTTTTATTAAGCTTGCCCTGTATGTATGCAGTATGTATGTTATTATGTTCGCGGAATCTTGCAACTCAATTTTGAAGCGGATATCTTCAACCAGTTGAGCTGAAATTTTGTATATATGTTTTTTTGGATGACAATGTATGGTAAGCTATGTGACGTCACTCTGAATCCAACATGGCGGAACACCCAAGATGCCGGACTACTTATTTTTAATGTACTGTATGTAATATGGGTATCAAATGAAAGGGCTTGCTGAGAATAACTCAAAAAATTATATGATATCACTATAAATCATGCTTTTATTTAAACGTACCTACTAAAAATAGTAAAATAAATAGTTTCCATTAAAGTTTAATGTCAACTTAAAACATCTTTACACAATTTATGTGATAAAAAAGCTTGTAGTGAAGACACGTGGACTTACACTATTGGCCTCGTGAATAAACTCGGAGTCATACTCAAATAGAATATACTCACTTAGACATGCATAAATAATAAAATATGGGAAAGATCCCCACACTCATTGTAGATTTTGGCATCTTCAGGGACAAGTAAGGCATTTGAATTTAAAAAATATGATTGTGTAAAGTAGACCTGGTGAAGCAAAACCACAAATGGAATGTATTATACCAAATTGTCACTCCATTTCGAAATATTGTTAAGATTAATCCACATATCGTTATGCCTACAAATAAATGCATTTAATGAATGATGGGCAAGTCGGCCCAAACCTGACCTAAAAACTTAAAAATAAAAACGTTCTGATTCCCTGTTTACCTGTAGGCTGATGTGGTAAGTTAATGTTAATGAAATACACAGTCATAGTTAAAACTAAGTAATTTATTGGACTATTCCCTTGATTATTGACTATCTTACTATCTGTTACTTCCAAATTATCTAAAATAAAAGCAAACCAGATTAATAAAATTGTTTTAGTTTGATCTCTTTAGAATTCAGACCTTATGTTCCGAGGGGCAATTTGCAGAGCCTGATGAAGCAGACCACAAATGGAATGGCATATTGTTACACCATTTCGAAAGATGGCTAATATTAATCTACTTATCTTCATGACATCAAATGCGTTTAATGAATTTTGTGCAAGTCGGCCTAAGACCTGCCCTAAAAACTAAAAAAAACAAAACGTTCTAATTCCCTGTTATTACCTGTAGGGTGATGTGGTAAGTAAATGTTAATGAAATAGTTTGTTCTTTTAGTTGTTTTTACATAAAAAAAATACTTTTTAGACCTACAGAAAAACTCTACTTACATAGCGGGCCGTCGTTATAGGCCTCGGATGAAATAAACTTTACCCTATATAAATGTAAATTATCGCGTGTTACAAGAAATTATGTAAAACGCTATTTAAGATTCTAACATTGTGATCCCATGTTGACAATGAACATAATAATATTGTATATTTTATATATTGTTACTTACCATAAAATCCTATATCCTTTTTGCTGTTAAATGTGTTTATCTATGAATAATAATAATATCGTCTCTGTACTTCATATAATTATTTTTTGATACATCTTTTATAATGTTATGTTTTATTGCGTGTGCTCAGTGGATATGCCATCGATCACAAACAAGGTGACCATGGAAGACCAGCGCTGTGGTTTAATTTACTTTGCCACAGCACAAGCTGAATGGTGACCTTTTTTGTCACTTAGTTCTAAGAATAATTTTATAATTTTGTTAACTGTTCGTAATAAGTGACAAATAGACATATTTTGATCTTTATCTTTTATCTAAATATACTGTCATAGTTAAAATTAAGTAATTTATTGGACTATTTCTTTGATTATTTACTATCTGTTACTTCCAAATTATCTCAAATAAAAACGAACCAGATTAATAAAATTGTTTTAGTTTGATCTCTCTAGACTTTTGATCTTATGTTCCGAGGGGCAATAAATTTGCAGAGCTATGGACATTTTGTCCATATACATATATAAAATATATTTTAACAGACTATTTAAAACGGTGAATGTCCTCAAATCGTCTTATATACACTTATGTATGTCTGTATCGTCTGTATCTAAGTGAATATCTATGTATGTTGTTTTGAAACTCCATTTATCGTTATTTTTTTTTTCAAAACGTAATTTTAATGATTGGATTCTTGCTATTTCAAAGACGTCTTAAATTTTGTAGGCAAACACATAGATGGTTCGGAATCTTATATAACAATTCCGGCTTTTGCATTAAAGATTAATAATACACAGTCTCCAGCGTCTGAGCCGGCGATAAGATCAACTTAGTCACGGAGGTCGTCATTCAGGGAATGTTGTGCAAGTCAGCACAAGACGTATCCTTGAAATTAAAAAATAAAACGTTCTTCTTCCTTTTTTTTACCACAGGCCTTAAAGGTAAGTCATAGTGACACACACATAGTTTATTTATTAAATTAACTTTTTTTTGGACACTTGCTAAATAACTGCATTAATAAAAAAAACCGGACAAGTGCGGGCTGGACTCGCCCACCGAGGGTTCCGTAGGTAAGTAGGATTGCAAAAATATTATTAAAAGTTTTAAAAATGCACAAAAAGATTCGGTCACCTCTCCTGCCCGCGGTGCATCCTGCTGACTAACGGACGAAGCTCTGACGACCGAAAACTGGCGGTATAACCACTCAACATGGCGTAGCTAAATCCCAATAGACCGGTAATGGGCAGCAGCATCACTGGTGCAAGAAGTTACGTACTGCGATCGCCAACCCGCATGCCCAGCGTGGCGATTATGGGCAAACCCTTTTATGGCAAGCCAATATAGAGTACGGCCCCCAGTTCCCGGTAGCTCCGCTATTCCTGACCACGGCGACAGTCATGGTTCATCGTACTGTATATTTCTGTGATTGTTCATCTAAAACAAATTGAGAATATGCCTGAGATAAACCTATTTTAGTAAACGTATCCCCCTCCTAGCTTAGCTAATAAGTCTTCTACTTTAGGTAAAGGAAAACGGTCCACTTCCAGGGATTAATTTAAAGTTAATTTGAAATCTCCACATACCCGAATAGTCTCATCGCTCTTTACCACTGGCACAATTGGCGTCGCCCAGTCTGAAGTGTCAACTGGATTGATGACCCCGTTGGCCACCAGCTGGTCCAGTGCACGCTGCACCGGTTCTCTGAGCGCGTATGCCAGCGGCCGCGCGCGTATATACACCGGTCGCGTGCCTGCTCGCACATGTATACTGACCTTCCCGCCCGTGTTACGACCCAGTCCCTCGGAAAACACCTCACAGTATCTGGAACTAAGAGATTCTATAGTAAATGGCAGAGTACATTTTACATCATTACAGTCTACTTCTTTCAATCAAATTCCAAATTCATACAGCCGTTGTCTACGGCGTGTAAGGCTTTTCAATATTATTGGCATAAAGATCTAAAGGCCTACAGGTTTTTTCATTGAATTTGACCATAGGTGATATTTTCCCTACTGGTCTCACTGTTTCCCCAGTATCTCATGACAAAGATGGATTGATTGTGTGAAATATGATATGAGCGGTAAACGAGTGAATATCGAGTTGACGTCTGATAGAGAATATTGGAAGAAGGGAACATATTGTGCCGACCCCACGTAATGTGGGATAAGGGCAGGGAAATGATGATGGACCCATTTTTTTCTAAATTCAGTTATTATGTTGCGATCTACGAAATATCGCAATGGGACTCCTCAAATACTGAAAAAAAAACTAGAAACTTCAGTAAGACGTCCACTGTTGAACAAAAGCCTCCCTTATTGATCACTTAGTACTGATCATGAGCTTGTTGCCATACTCGCCACGCTTGGCAGGCGGGTTGGCAAGCGCAGTACAGGAAGTTGATACACGGAAAGTCGCTGCTGTCCATCTTCCGAAGTTATCTATTTGGCAGATTCTTACTGCATCCACGGGCAAGAGAAAGTAAAATTCTACTGCCGGACTCTACGCAACTTTAGTTACAAGTCGAGCATTTGCATTTAGAATGTATGATATTGTGAAGAGAAAACTAATGGCTATAGAATCTCTTCAATGTTACCAACTTTAGGAAGGTGATATCAAAGGGTAGTTAAGAAATTATCCACTAATCGTTACACACAGTATGTGTATAACTTCACTATTGTATAAGTTATACATTTATTTTTGTAATCGATTGGGCATTATAACGTTCAGTTAAGGTTGAGCCAACCAGCCTAGAAGTGCCAACTTCATAAAGCGTTCTAATTCTCTGTTTTTACTAACAGGTAGCTGTGGTAAGTTAAAATTAATGATTTACATAGTTGTGTACATAACTAAAGAAATTGATTAATTGGACTATATTATCTTTAGTCACAACCAAAATATCTGAAATAATAACATGCTGAAGTAAGAATTTGTATCTTTTTGTGTTGAAATTTTCATAATGCTAAAGCGCCAAATATGTCCTCCATGAAAAATCGAGGGAACCCCATAAATATATATATAGACAATTTGGCATGTTACAAGTCAAGCATTTGCATTCAGAAAGTATGATATTGTGAAGTAAGCCTGATGACAAAGAGCACAGGTATGTATAAGAACAGTAAACTCTACAGTGTTAATAAAAAAAAGTAAAAAAAAATAACAAACAAGCTATTAACACTAACTCTATTGTTAGTAAAAAATATTATTTGACTAAAGGTAATTATTACCTTTCCAATTATTACAAACGACAGATAGCTATGTCGCTATCATATTATTTTTGCATGACAGCCAAAAATTTGGCTAAGACCCTGGAAGTTATTCCAAGTCATTTAAATTAGATCATAAGAGAGGAAATCTCTAGCCAGAACCAGTCAAATAATATAATGTGTCAAAATAAAAAAGAATTAACTAAAACATGTAAGATAAATACAAAGGTTACCAACTTGGTGCACCAAAACATTCAAGGAATAAATAGTAAATTGTTAGAGTTGGAACTGTACATAAACTTATATAATATTGACATTTTATGTATTACTGAACATTGGTTGAAAAGTCATGAGGTTATGTTCAGTTTCAACAACTATTTATAATATAATAAGTATTTAATTAAACGTAATAAAAATAATAAAATAAACATTTTCCTTTAAAGTTTAATGTCAACTTAAAACGACTTTACACAATTTATGTAATGAAAATGAAAAAAAAAAATGAAAATAATATTTATTACAGCAAAAACAATATTAAAATGTTCGCAGGGTACAATTTTTAACACTTATTAATACAAGTAATGCTGAAAAACTTATTAACTAGAAGAGGTTATTGTCGACTCCCTCACTCGGCTCAGCCTGTATCGAGGAAGCCAGAGAATAATAAAAATACTAGTAATAAAAATACTGCCGGTACTGAAGACGATTCAATTTAGTTGTCACTTATATTAAATCGCCATGTAGAATTCGGATCGAAGAAGGAACTAATTTTGCAACAAATATATTTTATAAGGTAATTTAAATAAACAAACGTATATTTTATCTCATACTATAATTTATTAGTATGGTAAATAATTCCGTATGCGAATGAATTATTATGGTTAAATATTACGAGTATTATGCGATTAAATATATGCATATTTATTTTATGCCAATCTATCATTACGCTCGCGAATCGTTATGACGAAAAATTAATTGTATGCCTAAAAAGTTATACGTAATTCTGTTATCGGTATTGATGCCTAGGGAAAACCATAGTAATGCTATTGTCCACCAATAAAGACCCACCTTTCACGTCCCAAGCCGGTTATTAGACCAACTTAGGTATGGAGTTGCTGTTCAAAAATTTTACTAATCGGCCTGAGACGTGCCCCAAAAACGTAATAAAACGTTCTGATTCCCTGTTTTTACCAACAGATCACAGTGGTAAGTTAAAACTAATAGCATTCATTATTAGTTTAAGGAAATTAAATAATTGAACTATCCCATGGGTCACATGCAAACATGTTTAATACGAGCACATGAGTGAGGATTTACAAACAATGAAATAGGTACGTCATGACATGAAACACTAGAACATTTCTCAAACTTTAATAATAATAAAGCAATACTGATGGACGCAGAAAAATAAGCACTTGGTGGCACCAAATAAATAAGTAGTTTTGTACCAAAAGGCGCATTTTAATTTTTTTTCTTTCCACTTAACACATCAGAGGGATTGATATTGACAGATAATTAAGAAACATCCACTAATTAATCCTCCTACCTTCCCTCTACTTAACATGATGATCGTCATCATTAAAAAAAATATAAATCCCTGTTTTTACTTTCAGAACAAATATGTAAGTGATATAATAAGTAATTTTTAAACTGTTAAACCACAGTCGGTAGAAAATTTAATTTCCTTAAAGTGTGGGTTATACTTTTGTTACACATTGTTCAAGTAGTTTAAACAAGTTGATTATTAAAGTATTATTATTACTTTGGTAACCACCAATATATCTGAACAAATTACATACCTGAATAATGATTTTACTTGAGTAGGTAAAACAATAAATTTACCTACTCAAGTAAGGTTGCTGCAAAAAGAAAGAAAACACGTCACATTGAAGACGAGGAAATTTCGAAACTTTTCAATATTATGTTATAGCGACAGAGATTACTTATTTACTCAGATCGCCTTGAAAGCCAACAAAATATATTTGGGTTTAAATAAATATACTTCCTGCTTAGAGTGGCCTATTTGTTTAAAACTCAGTTTATTTAATGGGATATTGAAGGAACTCCTAAAATATTATAGGCAATTTAGACATCTTTAGTTACAAGTCAAGCGTTTGCATTCAGAAGTTACCTACCTATCTTTTTGTAACGTGGAGCTGATGCTGAAGATCATTCCTATTCCAATTCTTATTCCCTGTTTTACCAACAGGCTGAGACGGCGACGGTAAGATTTAGTAAATTTTATATTTAAGGATTAATTTAAAATTTTAAAATACTTCTGGTTTGTTGAATGCTTATGAGAGGATGCTTCAAAACTAAGAAAATATTCTTTAGTCCCATCTCGTAGCCAGATTTGGTAGCTACCTACGAAATGCGAAATGTGCTTTCCCGTCTCGTAGCTAGCTATTAAATGGGAAAGATTTTCTCATCTCGTAGCCAGATTTGGTAGCTAGCTACGAAATGGCAAATGTGCTTTTCCGTCTTGTAGCTAGCTACTAAATGGGTAAGATGTTCCCATCTCGTAGCCAGATTTGGTAGCTAGCTACAAAATGGGAAACGTGCTTTCCTGTCTTGTAGCTAGTGTTGAATGAAAGACAGAAGCAGCAGCGATACCAGTTTATTCATCAGCGGACGAAAAGGAAAAGAGAGCTGTACAACATTTCTTCTTAATTTATAGCCTTGTTCTATTGCCACCTTCACTTGATCCGGCCTACCGACATTCGTCATGCCGGCCCTCCCGCGACAGATGGCAGCACTAGTCTTAACGTATCCGATTCGTAACGTTTCTTAAATTATTTTAATTGTGGCCGAGTTGTGGCCATACTGTGACAAATACCATGGAATGATTTAAAATGAAATGTCAACGTCAAGACCAGCTGTCAAAAGTCACTTTACTGTCAATACATGTTCACAAGATTCTCGCAAATTAGTACTTGAACTGATTACATTTTAAAATATCAATTATAATGCATGAGATTGCGGTTAAAATATTGTAAAAGTCACTATTAATGACAGTAAATAACAAGAATAGTGAATACTAGGTTACAAAAAAGTGCAAAGCTTGCTTTCAGACATAGTGAATACATGGATTACTGAATTTATTTTGAATGATGGAAATGTGCTATACCGTCTTGTAGCTAGCTACTAAATGTGCTTGTTAATGTCTACCATCGATACAATTATTTGTGTAATTTATTTATTTTCTTGTCCTCTGCCTACGATGTTGTAAGACTGCTGTAAGACAGTTTATAAGACTAGCAGCCAGACAGAAACTGGCGCATTAGGAGGCCATTACCTAGTTGGCGGTCGCATATATGTGGATTATGCAGATAATCAATTTCAGCCGTAGAACGTCAACTACTGAAAACAGGCCTCCCTGATGGATCCATGAGGAGTTGTTGCCAGAAAGGAGGGGCAACATTCTACTGCCGGCATCCCAGGGCAAATACATTTATAGATGATAAATCTATTTAAAGACACCATAAGTAGCGAAAGACATGCCTTTAGAACTATTGAAATAAATCTAATTTCCTAGTTTTACCAACAGGCTTCGGTAAGTTATTGTTTTTATGTAATAAACAGAGTTAACTATTTATAATTTTTCCTATGAGTTCAATCACTTCAAACTTTGCTGATAATAATTACAAACCAGATTTTACTATTATTCTTCTGTTTTGTTTAATTTTAATTTCTTTGTTTTTACCAACAGGCTAATCCGGTACGTTATAGTTAATGTTATGCATATAGCTTTAGTTTTTATTTTTAACTATGTTGTGCAATCCGGCTGAAGACGTGCCCTACAAACTCAAAAAGTAACGTTCGTATTTCTTGTTTTTTACCAACAGGATATTAAGGTTAGTTATGGTTAAGCACATAGCTAAATTTTATAAATTAACTAGACTATTCCTTTGTCACTTCCAATATAATCTAAAACAAAGCCGAACAATACGATTATTTGTCGCTAAAAATAACTTTAAGCATAATGGCGGCTAGTTTTGTCTTTATGTATCTTCATACTTCATGTCCGCGTTTCACGATGTAGAAACCTTACCGAAAGCCCGTAAATAACATTAGCACAGATCCGATTTATTTGACGAGTTAGAAGTCTTGATAATGATAATGATGATGCTCAATGTACTCAAGCACACCAGATGTCTAAGCCGAAAACCAGCGTTGATCCTTACACCCGAAAACGTTGTACTGTTTTGTTGGTCATGAAAGTAACTCTTCGACATCTCCAATGGTGGTGATTATCGAAAGTAAGGATAAATTCGCGTAATATATTCATACCTGGATAGGCTTATCATCAATAATATCATCAGTATCAAATCGTTTATAAAATTATATTTTCAAAATTGATTGGCCGTAAAATAGACCTAATACACACAAATAGCACCACATAGCCCAGAAGAAAGCAGTTCATGTTATGGGTACCTGATGAGTGATGGATGACTGATAAAATACTCTTATATATTTGTTTTGTGAAAACGTACATTTCATACGCAGAAACCCTAGCTCTTTCAGACCCAGTGGTTACATTTTCTCAAATAAAACAATAATTAAAGATTATTCTATAATTGAGAGCGGCTGCAATCGTTTGACGCATACATATAAAGCTATCGAAAAAACTACTAGTTACGCCATTTTTTTTAGTATTTTCTAACTTCAATTTACTTCCTTTATCAACACAAATTTAACTATCATTAAATGTAAAAAAAATCAGATCTGAAAGGGCTAGACCGATCTACAGATGAAGCAAACATAATTTATACCCCTCCGGGGATCCGACACGTCACTTCTTGCGTCACAGCCGGCCTTTAGACCAAAGGAGACACGATGGTCGTCATTCAGTAAAAATTGCCCTCCTTCCACTTAGATCCACAGTCTTGATCCACATGTAGATCCGAGGATACTTTTTTTTCCTCTTTAATCCACCTATGAGGGGATCTAAAATTACTATTTCTTTTCTATTCCACTTGAATCCACAATCAAGAGGATCTAAAATTACAATTTTTTTTCTGTTCCACTTGAATCCACAATGAAGGGGATCTAAAAATATTTAATATATTTCTATGCCACTTCGATCCACAGTGGGATCTAGGTGGAAGGAGGGCTAAAAAAGAATAAAAAAAATATATTGTTCATTAAAAAATTCGCTCCTTGCCCGTGGTCCCGTTGACTGGACCACGGAAAAACTTTTTTTCCGTAGTCCAGTTAACTGTACCACGGAAGATTCTTTCATTCCGTGGTCCAGTTCATTGGATAACTGGACCACCGATAAAAAATATCTTCGCTGGTACAGTTAACTGGACCACTCATTTTGTGTGATTATGTGTAAGGAATTGCATAAGATAAGAACAAATGGACACTTATATCAAATTTGACACCTAATGTTAAAATTGACAGTTAATGTCAAAATGACAGCTAATGTCAAAAATTTTGAAAAGTCGGAGTACTAAGTAATTCATTAATAAATTAAAAACCTCAGCTACTTGTCCAAATTGACAGCTTACATCAAAATTGACAGTTATTGTCAAAAATTGGTATATATATATAAATAAAAAAGAATTGAATTGACAGCAAATCACAAAAATCTTGGCTCAAGTTAAAGGCAATAACAGAATTTTCATTTTTTGACAGCTGTCAAAACTAAAACTGTCATATCTCGGAAACTACTCATGCCAGACTTGTCGTTCCTGTCACAAATTTAAGGTAACAACAGGACCTACATTTTCAATGACAGCTTCCAGAACTAAAACTGTCATATCTCGCAAACTACTCATGCCAATTCTAGTATTGTATATGTGCGCGAGCTGCAAGCAGCTCGCGTCTTTTGTTTTTAGTTGTATTTCATAATTCATTTATTTATTTTTTATTTTTAAATTTATAGTTTTCCTTTTCATATCCTACGTGTTTGATTTAGTCGAAATTGATATCCAAGAGAGAATTTTGCGATTAGAAAATGTCAGCCATCTTGGATTTGGAAATTGACATCTTTTTTGTAACCTACGAGTTTGAGTTAATCGAAAACGATACCCATATAATTAAATAATAAATAAATATAAATAAATAATGCTGGACAATTCACACAGCATTATCTAGCCCCAAGTTAAGCAGAGCTTGTGTTATGGGTAGGGTACTAGATAACTGATATACATAATATAGCACAATACATAGATAGATTTTTTTATTATACATAGAAAACGACCAGAACACCCTGAACAAATGTCTGCAGATCGTACACACATTTGTCCCGAGGCGGGAATCGAACCCGCAACCTCCTGCGTCGCAGGCAGACCTTCGCCCACCGCGCCACAGAGGTCGTCAAAAATTAGTGTGTGCAGTCACACAGCAAGGCTCGCTTCGCTCGCCTTTCAGTGTGATGGTGGTTGCATTGCGTTGCAATACGACCCCACTCGTGCTGTCACACAAGTCTTTTTGAATAATACCTTTCCAAATTTTGACATTTAGTGTCACATTTAACGTTTGGTGACAAGTAGACGCACGTGAAATATATTTTCCGTGGTCCCGTTGACTGGACCACTTAAAATTTTATTTTTTCATTCCGTGGTCCAGTCAACGGGACCACCGAAAAAATAATTCTTCCGTGGTACAGTTGACTGGACCACCGAAAAAATATTTTTCCGTGGTCCAGTCAACGGGACCAGCTCAACTGGACCACGGGCAAGGAGCGAAAAAATTAAACATAAATCAAACAAAAAAATTTAATTATTAAAATTATAAATTACAAAAATAAACGTAAAGTTCTCTTCTCTTCACTTAAATGTAAACAACTTAATTGTTAAATAAAAATAAAAATAGATAAACGAAATTTTCACTGTTAAGTTTATCCTGACAAAGCTTAGATATATGAATAGACCAAAATACACAACTTTTAATTCCGTACTTGATAAACAGAAGTGTAATTTTGTATTAAAATTTTAAAATAAATAATAATTCTTCTGTTAAATAAAAATGAAAAAAAATCATTAATCAACAAAAATAAACAAAAAAAAATATTTTTACTTCACTTGTTCTAAGAAGTGTGCAACTGTGATTTCTCCTGATATTAACTGGTTTTGACATTCTAAAATAAAATTATCATTATCAATGTTTGATTTTTTTCTCTTATTTACAATATTTTCTTTTATGCGCAAAAAGTTATATTTTGCCTCCTGTTTTAATATGCATAAAAAATTTACTAAGTTACAATATTTTTTTCCCAATTTCTTGTTTAGTTTTCTATTAAAACCTTCGATACAGTTATTGGTACGATGCCGTTCTTTTGCGATTGCCCACATCTGTGTGAAAAATTTGCTTTTGAACCAAAACCTTTTCATATACTTTTGAAATTGTATGAGTTTTGGGCAATCATTTCTTGCGATTTCTGTACATATATATATCCATCCGTCAGCTAGATAAGATTCTGGTGTTAGTGGTAAGGAGGCACAGAGTGCAACTATTCGTTTTCCACGTTTTGTTTTCAAAAGTTTCATCTCTTTTCCATGTTTCCATATATTTTTAACAAAATGGTAATAGCAACCTTTTATTTCGGCACAAGGAAAGACTTCACTTATTGCTGTGATAGTTGCTTGTTCAAAATCTAAAGTGAATTTATTTGGTTTAAATAGAGGTACTTGGCTTTTAATCATTTCAAATAAAGTGAAATATGAATCCTTTTTTTTGTTCGTCATTAACGCAAATAATAGCGGAACGACATTATTTGTATCTGTAGTGCTATCTATATCAGAACATAATACATACAATTGTCCGAAGGGCGGAGGGCAACTCATAAATGTTCCGTCACAGAAAATGTGTTTCATTTTAGGTAGGATAGTTAAAGTTTCTGGCAAACAAAAGATTATTATACGATTATCGTTGCAGAAATAATCTGCAAGAACAAAATCCGACAAAGATGGTGGTATTTCAACTTCTGAAATGTTCGTAAAACATGTCTTATTAACATTCCATTTTTTGTTTCGTAATTTATATAACCCTGATTTAATAGAATCAAGTTTTGGTAAAGTGCAAACTAAATTTATCCCTTTGTCTTCGGCGTTTGTTAGACATTCTTGATAAATGCTGGGTATAGGACGACATTCTTCATTTATAACTTTTTCTCTTAGCTCGTGTAATATAATTTTTTTCTCGATCTCATTCTGGTTTTCAGTGCAGTGTGATACGTGTTTTGTTTGTTTAATAATGGCGCCATCCTGTAAATGTAATTAATAATAATAAACTATTTATTTCTCAAAACGAGTAGGTACGAGATAAGTATCAATGAGTGATATGACTTACTTTGAGATTCAATGTTCCATTGCATTTAAATTTTCTCCATTTTGAACATCGCCATATTACTGAACCATTTTTAAAACTCCTTTTTTTATGGTACTGATATCCAGAATGCAGCATAACCACTCCTCTGTTATTAATATATTTAATTTCATTCATTTTTAAGTTAATATATATGTATATTTTAATATTTTTATTAAAATAAATCAATTTTAAGACCAAATTGACAAAGACTGTGTCAATATGACAAGCAACTTCAAGTAGTAGCACTACAGATTGTCGTCGAGTAGAAAGAAGGATTGATCATTATTATGAGTATAAGAACTCATTAGATAAAATAGAAAAATGTAAAGATATAATATACCTACTTCCAACCGTTTTTATCTTCGAGCATTAAACCAGTGCTCGAAGGTTTTTATTATTGGGAATAAGAATTAGACGACCTCCGTGGCGCGGTGGACGAAGGTCCGCCTGCGTCGCAGGAGGTTGCGGGTTCGATTCCCGCCTCGGGACAAATGTGTGTACGATCTGCAGACATTTGTTCAGGGTGTTATGGTCGTTTATATGTATAATAAAAAATATCTATCTATGTATTGTATTATATTATGTATATCAGTTATCTAGCACCCATAACACAAGCTCTGCTTAGCTTGGGGCTAGATAATGCTGTGTGAATTGTCCAGCATTATTTATTTATTATTTTAATTAGGGGGAAAAGTATCCAATGATCCACCAGTGGATTTAAGAGGAAACAAAAGTATCCAATGATCCACCAGTAGATTTAAGAGGAAACCAAAGTATCCAATGATCCACCAGTGGATTTAAGGGGAAACAAAAGTATCTAATGATCCACCAGTGGATTAAAGAGGAAAAAAAAGTATCCTCGGATCTATATGTGGATCAAGACTGTGGATCTAAGTGGAAGGAGGGAAAAATTGTGCACGTAATTTTTTTTTTTTTTTTTTATTGTTGGAAGACAAACAGTACTTAATAACTAAAAAACTTATCTATGAAAGTAGCTATACCATTAAAGTGTCTCCTTCCCAGTGTGTCATTAACAGTAATTAATATTGTATATGATGTGTTTTAAATCTTTTAAAAATACGAGAACTGTTCCAACTCCCTTAATTTTTTAACAGCCTGCTGCGGTAAGTTAAACACATTGTTAAACGAAATTATAAATTTTAATCATACCTTTGGTCACTACAATAGCTGAAATAATATCAAACCAGCGTGGTTTGCTTAAACCAAAATTATTTTAATACGTTGTATTGAAAGTGCTTCTAAAACAATAAAAGCACTTCACTCATGACATTGAAAACGAGGACATTAATTTAACAAAAGCTCTTAATATGTGCTCAGATCTCATTTAGAGCTAAAAACATATCGACGCACAAAAAAATAATCAAGCACATTATGATGTTATAAATAATTTTGGACCAAGTGGCGCTTTCCTTTTCTGCTATCTTCTTGTTCTTTTCTCTATATAATTCTTATCTATAAATATACAAGAAGTCTTTCGGGTACCTTACCCGGAATACTTTTTATAATATTGACACTACCGATTAAATTGGGATGATAGAAGGTCTAATTAAATTAGCATGTTAGAAGGCCCAGCAATAGGTGGCAAATGGGTTGATTATGATTATGTTTACTCCGTTATACACACCATATTATGTACAATCGCGATCCTCTTATTTTGGAGGGACATTTTGAGCAGAGCTATGGCCCTTTGGTCCACTACTCCAACATTTTTTTCTTATAAAGGCGAAGGTCCTCAAGTGTACTGTATTTTTTAAATTTAAGTTTACTCGGAGCTACGTCGCTTGCAGACCTTTGAACTATTTGAAAAAAGTTTTGGCTTCGACTAGATACACTTCCAGAGAAGAGAAGCCAAGTTTCAGTTCTGATGATGGGATCCATAAGAAGTAGAGAGAACTTCTCAAATAATTAAAGGAACATAAAGTCGATTTGGACATCTTCAGTAATAATACAAGTATTTGCATTTATGAAGTGCAGTGGACCTGATGTCTTCGTCAGACCACAGATGGCCAGAAACTCTTCAATGTATAAAACTTTAGGAGTGACGATATCAAAAGACATTCACTTATTGTCATACCAACCAACCTATGACCATCATCTTAAGTATCAAATATATTTTTTTTTAAATTTTTGCCCGGCATATGCCTTAAATGAATGTTGCGACAAGTCGGCCGTGCCGTAAATAACAAAAAATATATCGTTATAATTCCGTGTTTTTGCCAACAGGCTGCATTAGTAAGTAATAACTTATGTTATAAATATAGTTCATGTTGTATAATTAACTTGACTAGTCCCTTAGTCACTACCAAAATATCTGAAATAACCAGAACAGTTAATAAATCAATGATCCAGACAATAAAATGCAATGAAAATATCTAGTTTTAATTCCGCTAATGCTGAGATGCATATGCACCGCCCTCCCGCCCGCTAATTATGCACATGCAGGGAGAACCAGGCTGTTAGTGCAACATGCATACCCAAACCCACACGACGACACGTGTTTCGCCTCTCCGCGAGGAATCTTCAGGTGAACCTGAATGCATGTGCATTATTAGCGGGCGGGAGGGCGGTGCATATGCATCTCAGCATTAGCGGAATTAAAACTAAATATTTTCATTGCATTTTATTGTCATATGGATTTCTGCAAAGTAACGCCTGATTCCATGAATTATAATGATCCAGATGTTGTTTAGTAGTATGATGTTTGTAAACTTATTAGTTAATATAACACATAACTAAAGCCAGCTAGCCAATAGGGTTACTGAAGGGCTGGAGGGAAATAAAATACCTCCGCGAATCAAAAAGGCCGGGAAGATCTATTATATTTGTAATAAAAATAAATAAATAAAATAAATAAATAAATAAATAAGAAAACTTCGGTACTTGAGTTTGCCCAATAGTAGATCTTTATCGACATTGAGGTCGACTTAGAGATCCACGGTTGTGATGGGCATTCAGGTCGGAGCTGTCATTAGAGTGGCGGCGAAAGAACCCATACGGGCCTACGGCGGCACTCACGTCTTCCAGAATGATTACGACCTTGGCGTCATGTTGCAATCGGCCTTGAAACCAGAAGCTTAATTATCAGTTTAACCATCAGAAGGAACAATTAGAGTAGTAGTAAATAGAGAAACGATTAGGGCTAGGGCGTCCCACTCAAACGACGGAAGCAGGAAAATCATAACACGGTGTCAACGTGTATCGCCACCTAGAATGTTGGCCCCATGCCTGGACGCAGTGCTGAAGCAGTATCTTTGATCGTTACCTCATAAAAATATGCTGTGTGCAAGTGTTAACTCCTGATTGAATCCCAAACGCAAGGGTGTTCTGTGTTTTTGCGCGACCTATCAAGCTTTAAGCGCATGGAGAAATGTAAGTAAGTCATATCACAGCTAAATACAGCAACAACCAAACGTGCGTCAAAACACCTGCGGAAACTGCTTAAAGTTTTAACATCAAAGTTGGTATTCATGAAGGCAGTGCCATTTGGCCCGAAGGCAGTGCCATTTGGCCCTTATTGTTTGATACCGTCATACATTTTCTCACAGCAGAAATGCGTTATGCTAAACTGGTCCTTATGCACTCCACCGCACTTTGCGGGAAAAGGCGACCCCAAAGAAGGTGCCAATAATAGAAAGATGGTTGAGGCCACTATAATATCGTTATGCCTACTTATCATCTATTGATGTCTAATCATATATATTTTTTTAATTGATTGTTCGTAAATGCATTCGTTAAATTTTGTACCGGTCGGCCCAAAACGTGCACAACGACTTAAAGAAAAACATTCTAATTGCCTGTTTTTACCAACAGGAAGCAGCGGTAAGTTTAGGTTAACATGGTTAATACTCAAAGCTCGTTATATTAGACATTTAATAATCAATCAGGATTGAATCCCAATCGCAAGGGTGTTCTGTGTTTTTGCGCGACCTATCAAGCTTTAAGCGCATGGAGAAATGCAAGTAAGTCATATCACAGCTAAATACAGCAACAACCAAACGTGCGTCAAAACACGTGCGGAAACTGCTTAAAGTTTTAACATCAAAGTTGGTATTCATGAAGGCAGTGCCATTTGGCCCGAAGGCAGTGCCATTTGGCCCTTATTGTTTGATACCGTCATACATTTTCTCACAGCAGAAATGCGTTATGCTAAACTGGTCCTTATGCACTCCACCGCACTTTGCGGGAAAAGGCGACCCCAAAGAAGGTGCCAATAATAGAAAGATGGTTGAGGCCACTATAATATCGTTATGCCTACTTATCATCCATTGATGTCTAATCATATATATTTTTTTAATTGATTGTTCGTAAATGCATTCGTTAAATTTTGTACCGGTCGGCCCAAAACGTGCACAACGACTTAAAGAAAAACATTCTAATTGCCTGTTTTTACCAACAGGAAGCAGCGGTAAGTTTAGGTTAACATGGTTAATACTCAAAGCTCGTTATATTAGACATTTAATAATCAATCAGGATTGAATCCCAATCGCAAGGGTGTTCTGTGTTTTTGCGCGACCTATCAAGCTTTAAGCGCATGGAGAAATGTAAGTAAGTCATATCACAGCTAAATACAGCAACAACCAAACGTGCGTCAAAACACCTGCGGAAACTGCTTAAAGTTTTAACGTCAAAGTTGGTATTCATGAAGGCAGTGCCATTTGGCCCGAAGGCAGTGCCATTTGGTCCATATTGTTTGATACCGTCATACATTTTCTCACAGCAGAAATGCGTTATGCTAAACTGGTTCTTATGCACTCCACCGCACTTAGCTGGAAAATGCGACCCCAAAGAAGGTGCCAATAATAGAAAGATGGTTGAGGCCACTATAATATAGTTATGCCTACTTATCATCCATTGACAAGCTCTGTGGCGCAGCGGGCGAAGGTCCGCCTGCGCTGCAAGGGGTTGCGGGTTCGATTCCCGCCTCGGGACAAATGTCTGTACGATCTACAGATATTTGTTCAGGGTGTTCTGGGTGTTTTTCTATATATAATAAAAATCTATGTAGTATAATGTATTAAGTATATCAGTCATCTAGTACCCATAACACAAGCTCTGCTTAGCTTGGGGCTAGATGATGCTGTGTGATTTGTCCAGAATTATTTATTATTTATTTATTTATTTATTTATTGATGTCTAATCATATATATTTTTTTAATTGATTGTTCGTAAATGCATTCGTTAAATTTTGTGCCGGTCGGCCCAAAACGTGCACAACGACTTAAAGAAAAACATTCTAATTGCCTGTTTTTACCAACAGGAAGCAGCGGTAAGTTTAGGTTAACATGGTTAATACTCAAAGCTCGTTATATTAGACATTTAATTATCGGGACAATTCATAACTTTTTATAATGTTATAGCACCAAAGATGTGCTCAGATTGTTTTACACAACGACGCAGAAAACATTAACAATCCAACGAATATATGAATCATGTTGTACCCAATAGCGCTTTTACAGCTTTTCCTAACTACCATCAATAAAAATATTTATTTTCAGAACCTCTAATTCTAATCTAATTCTAATTCTGGGGGGTTACCAGATCTGCACTGACGTCCCGCATTGGGGTGTATTTTGCATTGTCCCCCGAGGTACTGCGACCCTAACCTAACCAGCCCAACTCCTTGAAATACCGGAGAAGGACTCGGGGTCGCCGGCAACATTCCATGAGCACCCCCGAAGGGTATGCCGATGTTGTTGAAGAAGACGGGCATGACTCCAAGAGCTCCTGAAGACCTGTCTCTAATCTAGTCTGTCTCGTGACACCACAGTGCAGTAGCACGTGCTCCACGGTTTCCTCCTCTTTGAGACACCCGCGACATAGTCCACTGTCTGTGGCACCTGTCTTGAGAATATTGTAGTTGAGATCACAGTGTCCCGTGATGACGCCCACCATCATCCGTAGGTCTTGTCTTGTCTTGTCATCTTAAGCAAAGTATTATTTATCTTTCTATTTACATATCTCTGGGAGCATTTGGTTTGTATTTTCAGAACTTCTCCTCACGCCACAGTTAATATTGCCGGAAAACAGTTAATAAGGCTAGCACAGAACCGATTAAATTTGCGTGTTATAAGGCTTAGACTTTCCCAGCAATAATTGCTCCTGATGATGATGACTTATATATATTATGTGTTGATGCACACCGTAAAGATCTGCTATGATCCTTATTGCTAATGGTCAACGATATGCAGAGCTTCGACCTTTTGGTCCACGTATCAATATTTTTAACTTACGAGTCACCACTATGACACTTGTACACAAATCACTGATAACTGTATTCAGTTTGAAGTCACTCGGATATACCGCACTGTTCACTTCCGTAGCCAAATCAAGAGCCTCCGCTCGGCAAACACACCCACGTAGTATTTATATTGCACATAAAGAACATTTGAGTCGTCAAAGTGTCTAGATTTAAAAAAAATAGAATAACAGGTAAACAACTTGTTTACAACCCGCGTATTGTTTTTAACCCGATTTATCTAGAAACTTCCCCTGTTTTTGTTTTTAGAATAGAAGTAACCTTTGGACTCTTTCGAATGTGTACGTAAACACCGGTCCTTTCTGGATCTGTCGCTTACTTACTAGGTTTCGTTTGCGCACGGCGCAACACTGCCCTCTCCTAAAACATACTCGTCCCGAGTATTGTTAGATCCGAAATATTGCGCGAGTCAATCAACATAAACAACTTTCGGCACTCCTCGCGGGTCCTTCCGAACCCTGTACGTGACATCATTAATTTTAGTCACAACTCGGTATGGTTCGCCCCATTTTGGTTGCAATTTAAGAGACTTTCCTTTGCTGTGCACTGGGTTATGAAGCCACACCAGTGAACTTTCACCGAATCCAAGGACGTTAAGGTTTCGGTCATAGCGGGTCTTCATCTTCTCAGTAATGCTCTGGCTCGGTCAGCTGACGTGCTCGTATACGTCATTCATCTTGTTGCGCAAGTCACTCGCATATTCTGTTATGCAGCGTGGTTGCTCTGATGGGATACCGGTTAACAGGACTACATAACAGAATATGCGCTTTTGAATGTGTACGTAAACACCGGTCCTTTCTGGATCTTTCGCTTACTTACTAGTTTGCGTTTGCGCACGGCGCAACAATACCTACTTACAATATTTTTATCTTACTTCTTAATAAGGTACATCTATGTTAACCTGGAACTTCAGCGTTTATGAACAGATTTGAAACATTATTTCTGGGTTCAAATAGATACACTTCTAGATTAGTAGGGCCCATGAATCCATGACAAACTATTGTTGCTAAATAAAAAATTATAACCTTTCTGTATCTTCAGTTATAACTAAAGCATTTAATTATATTGTGAAGTTAACCTGATGGAGACCACAGATAGCCATAGAAAATACTAAATGTTATAACATTAAACTAAACTTAAAACTTCCGGGGTTGTTATATATATAGAGACAGTTAAGGTACATGGATACTGAACGAGAGCCCATATTGTGGTCTCCTTACTGTGCTTATATTAATTAAATTTTTATATTACCTACCTAGTTCATGTGATTTCTTTGTGTTATGTTTGCACTTAGATTTATTTAATTAAAGACTTATTTAATCCTAATAGACTTATTGAATGATGACTGAAATAAATAAAATGAATTAAATTGAAAATAAATTATATATTTTTAAATTGATTTTGTGTTCAGTAAATGTTGTGCAAGTCAGCCTAGACCGTTCTGATTCACTATTTTTGCCAACAGAAAAAAAAAGTAAGTGGTTATTTGACTAATTATTTGGAGACTTACTACCAAAATTAATAACTTTCGTTGAGTATACTTAAGTGAGCTTGCTTCAACAGCGCCAAACCGTCACAATATATTCCATTGAAGACTGAAAATTTGCATAATGCTATAGCGTCAAATATGCTGAGATCGCTTTGAACGCCAAATTAAATATTTTAAAATCGAATTCTAAGTAATTGATAGGTACTATGCAGATAGTATATCGATTTTCTATAATAATTAATTATGGAATAACTCATAATTTCACTTTAAGTCATAATCGAGCTTACATACGAATATATACTCATCATCATAAAACATTATTATATTTTAAGTTGATTGGCTGTTAATTGCATATAGTGAATGTTGTACGAGTCGGCCTTAAACGTACCTTAAAAACTTTAAAAAATGTTCTGGTGTCCTGTTATTATTGCCAATAGGCTGCTAAAGAAGTTAAAGTGAATGTTATACACAAAGAACAATCAAAGAAATTTATTGTTTTATTCCTATGGTCACTACGATAATATTTTATATGAAATAATAAAATTACAAATCATAATAATTCAATAATTATACATTTTTTAATGATTTATTGGAAGATGGACTAAGGCTGTTACATAATGGTGGCCAAGAGACAGAGGCAGACCGAGGCCCGTTGCAGTTGGTCCAATGACATTATTTGTGCTGTTAGGAGTAGTCGACGAGAATCGCAAGAGACCGTAAACACTGGCGCATTGAAGAGAAGGTTAATATACTCAGCAGTGGATTCAAACGGACTGAAATGATGATGATGATGAATGATTGAATTGTTCTGGTTTATTAATAAATACGTGAGGATGTTAAACACGAAAATAATAAATAATAATAATAACGAAAATACACTAAAACATTGAAGACGAGGATATTTCCTGTAACCACTTGACGTCATATTTACCTACTCATCATTATCGTCATCGGCACCAAATCGTCCCAGATACTCGTATTTTTTAGATATTTATCAAAAAAAAAACAAATGCATTTATTTCAGTAAAAAAAATAATATTATAATAAGCTTTTAGATATGTATGAATTACCTGTGTAAGGAGGTTCCGCTCTTCATATCATAAAAATTACATAATGAAAATAAAATAAAACATTTAAAATATATATAATTTATTGGCGTTAAATGCATTCTGAGAATGTCGTGCATTCATCATCATCATTTCAGCCGTTAAACGACCACTACTGAACACAGGCCTCCCTCATGGATTTCCATGAGGGGTAGTTGCCATACTCACCACGCTTGGCAGAGCGCAGTACGGGATGTTGATACACGGAAAGACGCTGCTGCCCATCTTCCGGAGTGATCCCTTAGCAGGCTCTTACTGCATTCACGGGCTTAAGAGGAGGTGTAACATTCTGCAGCCGGCATCCGTCGGCAAATGCTGTCCATTATGTTTTGGTAATTCGCTGTTTTTACCAACAGGAAGAAGTGGTAAGTAATTGTTAATGTGCTCTTAGTTCATTACATAATTAGACTATTCCGTTGGTTACCACCAAAATATCTGAAATAATAACATACCGGAAAAATAAAATATTCCGGTGTGGACTCAAATAACCACGTAAATTAATATTTTTATTTTATTTTTATTTTTGAAATCTTAGGAAAACTTACAGCTAACTTAAAGAAAAAATACACAAATAATATTACGCACACCTTAAAAAGTGGCATAATTTAAAGAAGGCCAATTAAAAGTTTCCACAAATATTTAAAGAATTTAAGATTAAGAACAAACAGTAAAATAGACGACGTTAGAGAAAAAATATATAAAATAACAATACATAGGTGAAACACACACATGTAATAATACAAATTATTAAACTAACACAAAAGACCTAAAAAAACCAAAGTGAATGTGTAGGTACCCAATTTAAACAGTGAAAAATTTATTGCAAAGTAAGCGTTTGACCTTACTCGGGTTTGTGTTGAACAGATCAACCTCTTTCTGTTCTATATGGCCAGGCATGCGTCGACCACCCGCTATGCAGGGTTCCGTGGAACATGCGTACCTGCTGTTACAAGTTGGTGTACTTTTTACATCTACCAAAACATATTTAGGATTTAAATTTGGTTTATTTATTTAATTCCATTAGACTAACTAGTCGCTCAAATTTCATAAATATAGCTTAAACTAGATTGATAAAAATTCAAAAGAAAGTGGAAATTTCATTTCATTTCATTTATTTATCCATTCAGTTACATAGCATAATATTGGCAATTCTTTAATTAATATTAAGTAATATAAACATGAAATCAGGTTCACTTATACAATAGATTGAAATTTTATGAATGTGTATCAGAAAACGTTAGGCATCCAGCTTGACAATTGTGTAAATACAAAGAAAACGAATCAAAAATCAGTAAATTTAAAAAAAAATAAAAAAAATTTAAGTGTACAACCACACTAAGGTCATTCAAACCACACCACACAATCAAATCATTTATAGAAATGACAAATGCAATCAAAATTTTCGACTTCGACGGGACTCGAACCCGCAATGTTCAGACGAACGCCTTAAACGCAAGCTGCCTTAACCATTTCGGCCACGAAGTCACTAGCCGTCGGGTCGAAAATTGGTTAAGACAGCCTCCTCGGTGCGCGAGAACTCAGTTTTGGTTATGGGACCCGACACAAAATAAATATCAGCAGATAAAGGAAACATTTGTCGCCCAGCGGGGCCAGCGGTGATCAAGTCCCCGCAACTCCTTGCTTCTACTCCGGCTAGTAGACCAACGAAGCCACGGAAGTCATTCAATGAATGTTTTGCAAATCAGCCCAAGATGTGCCATTAGGCTAAGTTCAGATGAACCGCGAGTCATCGCGCGGCGACGCGACAATCCTGTATCGACCTGTTCAGTTGACCCACGCGGTTTGAGGCGGGCGGATGCACGGAGCCACTAAAAAATGGAGGACGAGATATCAATTGATTTAATAATTGACGAAATTGAAAAAGAGATGCGATTTGGAATCTTAATTCGAATGGACATCCTAAAGTAGTTGAAAAACCGTTCTTCGTGTTGTCTTAGTGTGGGATATAAAGTCACAAACAGGCTTAAAGAAAGTCTTTGCCTCAAAATAGGGTGCACCCAGTATCGTCTTTGCTTTCGACGATGACGTCGCAGTTTGCGGTATAAAACCCACAAACAAATAGCCTCCTCCACGTCCATTCTCACTGAATGTTCATACTAGACTGCCGCGCGCAAGCCGCCGCCACCTGAACAGCTAAACCGCGCGGCAGCGGGCGTCGCCGCGCGGTCATCTGAACTAAGCCTTAAAACTTAAACAAAAACCTTCTAATTCCCTGTTTTTACCAACAGGCTACCGCGGTAAGTTATGGTTAATGTAAAACAAATATTTCAAGTAATTCATTAATTTACTGGACTGTTGGTCACTACCAAAATTTGGTGTGTTCATAAATTTATTAATTATTTCATATAGAATTAATAAATTTATGAACACACCAAATCAACAAAACTTTTGTGCTTCAAAAACAAAGAACGTACGTAACATATGAGATTAAAAACAAGGACATTTTCACTCACTCCAATTTTCATAATGCGATTTTATTTCTGCGTAAGATCAACGACCCAGATAAATGTAACAAATCACTGATGGCTAGGACAAACCTAGTTATTTATAAGCTTTAGTACATTATCACCAATAAGTCTCAAGCGTGATAATTATAAGTACTTAAAAAAAACAGTTCTAACAGTGCGGAAGTCAGAATGCGATGGCATTAAAATGTCAAGACTGTCAAAAATAACTTCCGTACTGTTAGAACTTCACTGACGATATCTGAATTAGGTACTTTATTTAAAAGCGCTATTCATAACATCGTGTAGGAACCTTATTGGCTGTGGTTAAGCGAGCGTTATTTTGAATGAATTATAATAACTTGAATTAATTAAATGAAAGAGAATTTGCGTCGCCGCGCTGGGTGGCATAAACAGTATTGGTTTTTAATCAGCCTAAGCCTTAAAGATCGCTGAATAAGAGGCACAGATTTGCAGTAGGCGCAAACTATGTGAAGCCAAATACTGAATGACACTCTCCGTTCATAGATTACAATAACGAAAGTTTATCGGACAGAATAGGACAGTCTAGGCTTTTTACGAAAAAGTGTCATGCTGAGGAAGGAGGAAAAATGGCCGCCAACATGGCTGGCCAAATAACTTACGAATTTATTCAATATTCAATATTCATTTATTAACCATTCCGTTACATTTCATAACATTGGCAAGTCATAAAAAATACAAATTAATTTCATCAAAAATACAACATAACCTAATTATAAACATCAGGGTAAACAGTGGGAACATATTTTTTTATATGCGTAGAGATCAGAAAATGTACAACTCATATATTCATTGATATGATAAAATGGATGACACTCTAAGAAACATTTTAGAATTGGTTTGAATTACAATAAATAATTTATATTTTATAATTTATAATATTATAAATTAAATTGACACTGGCGGAATTGTATTAAACCAAACACAAAATTGCACTACTGTGTTACTACTGCTAGCGTATCTTGTGAGTGAAGATGGGAACAAGTACTTCGTGGTCGTCATGGATTATTTTACAAAGTGGCCGTAAGTCTTCGCCATTCCGATTAAAGAATCATTAACAATTGCAGAAAAAAATATACACGAAGTTTTTTTATCGCTTCGGAGTACCCTTGGAGAGATTCACAGCGACGAAAGGAGACATTTGAATCCTAGTAATTTTAGGAAATGTGCCGAGTACACATAAGACCTAAACCTAAAAATGAAATCGTATCACCCACAATCCGATGGAATGGTGGACCGTTTCAATAAGACATTGAAAAGACATCTGGCTAAGGCAAAATAACTGGAACAAGTACATACAGCCGTTCCTCCTGTCATACCAAAGTGCAGTTCATAAAAGTACAACTGTCACTTCTGCTCTCGTGAATCTCGGATGAGAACTGCGGTTGCCTGCCGACGTGTTAACTAGCAACTCCGCACCGCAACAGAACATGCGAATGACTTGCACAACAAGGTTCAAATTCAAATTCATTTATTGCGTAAATGGGTTACATACAGATGTCAATAATACAAAAAGTCCTTCCATAATCAACTTTACAGCATGCAATATTCAATAAATTGTTTAAAATTAAAGTAATAAATTATTATCTAAGCAAATAAATTAATTAACAGCACACACAAACAAATAAGTCAATAAAGGTGAATTATGTGTACGAACACGTCAGACGATCGAGCTAGCAGATCTCTGAAAAGATGAAGACCCGCTATGACCGGAAACAGACAACCTTGGGTTCGACGAAGGTTCACTAGTAACCCAGTGCGCAGCAAAGGAAAATCTCCTGCACTACAAGCAAAACGGGACGGACCATGCCAAGTTGTGACTAAGATTGATGCTACACAGACAACCTTGGATTCGACGAAGGTCCACTGGTAACCCAGTGCGCATTAAAGTCTCCTGCACTGCAAGAAAAACGGGACAGGCCATGCCAAGTTGTGACTAAGATTAATGATGCCACATGCAGGATCCGGAAGGATCCGCGAAGTGCATGCTGTTCATGTTGATCAACTCGCGCGATACTACGGACCTAACAGTACTCGAAGCGAGTATATCTAAGGAGAAGGCAGTGTTGCGCTGGACGTAAACAAACACAGAGAGGAACGAAAGACCCTGAAAAACCAGTCGACAAAATTTAAATTATTTTACAATGTGAATAGTCTAAGATACTTTTTATCAAAACAGATGTCTGCCAGTGAAATTCTCGTCTAAACCGATCCAGCCTTCGGCTGGCTGGCGTTTCGGTAGGTAATTAAAGCAAACAAACAGACAGACAAAAAAAATACGGTTTGGTTATAGATATCGTATGTATACGTTCATATGCATTTAGTATAAAGCTTTTATTTTGACTTTAAAAAAGAAAATTAAATTTTATTTATTTGTATAAATTCGTACTAAAAAAAATGATGTTAAAATGTTATTTGTTTATGAACTGCATAATTCGGCTTCTAGAATAGTCGAATGGTAGGGGTCAGCTGTCGTATGTATACGTGGGAATATAAGCCTAGAAGTTAGTCGATTACGTAATGGCTACGAATGAAACAAGTACTAATTATGTACATCCGAGTGAGTTTAAGGTGACGTATTGTTGATCAGTGATTTGTGATAATTATCTTAGTATGAATCTGCTGTGAGGTTTTGATTGGTATAATTTACATGATTAAAGTGTTAATTTTGGTTTCATTGGAATACGTTTTATTTGCCGAACCCCAGCTCCCTACACATAAAGTGCCAAATTGTTAAGAATTATAATTTATCATCAAAAGGCAATAGTTGTTCAAAGCATTCAGTGAATGTTTTGTAAAACGGCCTTATAAGTATTGTAAACTACCTTCTGATACCCTGTGTTTTCCAACAGCTTCAAAATGTAAGAGATAGTTTATTTAATACACAAAGCTCGGGTAGTTAAATAAAGTTGTTTCAAAAACACCGATAATACTTCACAAATAAATAATGTTAGACATAAAAATAATGCTTGACAAGTCACACAGCATCTATCAGTCACATCTGTTATGGGTACAAGATAACTGATACACTTAATAAATTATACTACTTAGATATATATTATTATTATATAAAGAAAAACATCCAGAACACCCTAAACAAATATCTGAACATCGTACAGACATTTGTTCCGAGGCGGGAATCGATCACGCAACCTCTTGCGTCGCAGGCAGACCTTCGCCCGCTGCGCCACATAGGTCGTCAAACCTCGTCTTTAATAACATTATAGACGAGGATATTTCTCATTATGATCATTATGCCAAAGCGCCGCAGATATGCTCAGACGCCTTGAAAGCTATACAGATATACGATACAGAACAGATAAACTAATCAATTTACAAAACTGAACTTGGACCAAATGGCGCTCTAGCAGTTTTACCGTTCCCACATCGATATTATTATTCAATTCAACCGTAAAACGTCCACTACTAAACACAGACCTCCCTCAAGGATCTCCATAAGGGGTAGATGCCATACTCACCACGCTTGGCAGTCCGGTTGTATAGCGCAGTACGAGATGTTGAATGTTGATACACGGAAAGACGCTGCTGCCCATCTGCCGAAGGCATCCCTTAGCAGGCTCTTACTGCATCCACGGTCAAGAGAGGAGACTGCAGCCGTGGAGTGACGAATAGAATGTTACACGTCCTCTCATGCCTGCATTATTATTAATATTCTGTCCATTCTCGTCCTCTTCTCTCGATGTAGTCAAGTTAGCCGGAATACAATTAATAAGACTAGCACAGAAGCGATTGAATTGGCAGCGGAAGGCCTACCATTAGTAATTATTCATTTAGTATGCGCAGCAGTGGATGGCAAATAAGCTGATGATGATGATAAATCCGGCCTAAGAAATGGCCTAAAAATTAAAAAAAAACGTTCTCATTTCCGGTTTTTATCAACAGCTTGAAAAGGTAACTGATATTATATCTTATTGAACTGTTCCTTTGGTGACTGACTACCATTAACATAAATTATTTAATATATAAACCAGTATGATTTCATTTTTAAAAATTAACGTGAGATTCATTTTGTTAAAACGTGGAATACTCACGTAGTATTGTAACGTCGTCGTTACGTGAGTACGCCCCGTTTTTACAGTATGATAATTTTTTTTTTGTTTATACTTGAGTGAGGGTGCTTTAAAGGCAATTTTAACGAGTTTTTGATCGTCTTTAAGTGGCATATATTAAAGAACTGGTTCTTGCAACTTAAATATTGAATGTGTTATATAATATATTACTGTTGGCGTTCCTTTTATAAGTAAATAAACAAAAGGCAACGAGAAATCGTCACTTTGAAGATGAGGACAAAATTTCATTATGCATGACGCACAGAATATAACCCCTCGCTCGTAGGGAGCGCGTTCCACCTTCCTTCCTTAAAACTAAGATTTCTCAACACTTACCAATAACACAAATATGTATGTAGGTATATTTCTGTAACTTATTTTAAAACACTGAAATGAAATAATTTATTTGCCTCAAGTATGGTTTTACACAGATATTTGTATGTTTATTGTTAGGTGATGATTTTTTATGATTTTTTTTATTATTTATGATTTTTTAAATTTCCTTGGGACCCTCTTTTTAGTATAGAAATACCTGTCTGAGAGGATCTCGCTCTTCTGTTACAATTATATAAAAAGTACAGGCCACGTTTGTTCATAATCTATTATCATAGCCGTTGGATCCCACTGCTGGACAAAGGCCTCTCTTCCCTCTTTCCACACTTTTCGGTCTAACGCCTTAGACCGAAAAGTGTGGAAAGAGTCACAAAGAGAAATAGTCGACCAGTCAGCACAGGAAACGTCCAGTTCATCCCGCCGTCTGCGCCAGGGCCGGCCGCGCTGCCGCTGTACTGTATGTAGGACCCCTGTTATTTGAATAGTTTAAACTTTCCACAGTCGATTAAATTTTATATTAATTAATTTTATATTGATTAGCCGTTAATATAACGAATGTTGTGCAAGTCAACGTAAGAAGTGCCTCAAAACTAAAATAAAATGTTGTCATTTCCTCTATTTCACCTACAGCTTCTGGTAAGTAATTTCATTAATCGGACTATTCCTTTGATAGACACCAAAATATCTGATATACCTAATTATACAATTTTTACTTAGCTGAATGATGCTTTAAAAACATCAAGTACCAATCACTTAGGAAATTGAAGAGGATATTTTTACTATTTTGTTATACTAGATCACAGACACTTCAGATCTCTTTGAAAGCTGTATAACGTGCAAAAAATACAAGCCAACTAGTATACCATTTTGATGAAATGGGGCTTTAGGAGCTTTTTTCTTTTCCACCATAGATTTTATTATTCATTACTATTTTTATTTTCTGATCTCCCCACTTATGTAGTCATATCTCACTTATGTAGTCATACTCTTCATCCATAACATAAATACACGACAAATCGTATTTTAAAATTCATTTATAAATGGAGCGATTCTAATTCCCTGTTTTAACCAACAGGGTCCTGCAAACACGGTAAGTTATTTATGAAATAATAAATAAATAATGTATTAGGAATACCTTTGGTCACTACCAAAATATCAGAAAACTACGTCTATTACCAAAGATTTAAATCGATGGACGACCTTACCGTGATGAGAACGCACCTTTACTCTGTTTCTGCTACACATTAACGACCTGTGTAGCATGTCGTTAACAGACTGTAAACTGAACTAACGGAAAAACGTGGGAGGAGGTTCAGTTCAACTCAGAGAGGTCAATGCAGTCTGTGAGGTGCTGGCTTTATGATGTATTTATTTATTTTTTTATTTATTTATTTATGAATTTATTTATTTATTTATTTATCATTTCTGTATTTTGAAGAGTGTATCCACTCCGACCATACCTGTCACAAAAAGAGAAGGGAAGACATAAGGATAATATTCATACATACGCTTTTATAATGAATAATAGCAAATTTGCGCTGAAGCCTCTCAATCGTTATATCATATTTAGTCTCACGAGGATCCCAGCTTATTGCGCTAAATTCTAGTCTGCTGCGTACAAAGGCATTATAAACCACAACTTCTACGCCAATGTCCTAAAAATACGAAGCCGTTCTCATGATAAAGCCTAGAGCTCACGAAAGTCAAGGCGCACATCTTCAATCAGCCCCAAGTCACGAATGCTCTCTACTCGCTCCTTATTAGTATCGCCAAGAGAGTAGGGTTGGACTTTTGGCACTTACAGTCTAGTGAACGGCCTGTTAAGCTGGCTCCACTTTGCCATAGAGTTAACGTTCAGCTGTAGTGCCACACAGTCCGACTCTGAACTGACAGTTTTGTAGATTTTTAGATCATCAGCAAACATTTTTTTAAAACAGTTTGCTGATTTCACTATTGTTGGAAGGTCATTAATCATTATCAAGAACAGAGTCGGCCTATGCGTGCTGCCTTGACTTACGCCTGATCTTGTGTAGAATTCGTGGGATCTAAAGTTTTTCATCTGCACGTACTGCCTACGGTCACATAAGTAGTGATCAAATAATCTTAGCAACCGTGGAGATGCCCCGAGAGCTGAGAGCTTCATCAATAATTATGTCATTATCCACCATATCAAATGCACGTCGGAAGTCAAGGTATACAGAGTCTACCTGCCTACTCGTACCAGCATCCTATGAGCAGCATGTGAGAAAGTAAATAAACACATTTTTTTCCGCTCACATTGCAAACGCTGGCTGAAACCTACGAGATAGATCAAAATAATGTTCTACAGTGTTGAACACCTTATAAAGGTCTACAAAAAAGTCCGCCACGGTATATTCTGTAGTGTATTTGTTGGAGTCTCAGATGTAAATTAAAGAGTGGACTGTATAGGTATAGAAGCTGGTTTATTCAGGACTAGAAAAGGCGTGCGTCTTCGGTCGCGTGTGTGATGTTAGGGTCCCAAGCGTGGAGTGGCGGTCGCAGGTGACGGCTCGCCCCGGCCCCGCGCCCCCGCGCGCCGCGTCCTCGTAGTGATGTGCAGCCGTGCAGCGACTTCGCGTGGCGACGCAAGGCGGCGATTTGTCTCCGACAGTATTTAGTATCAGCATTGCACCCGTGCGAAGCCGGGGCGGGTCCCTAGTATTGTATGAAGGTTAAGTATTCAGAATGTATGATTGTGTGAAGTTGATCTGATGAGGAAGTTGAAACTCTTCAATGTTAAAAAATTCAGGGCTATCAAAACTGAGAGATCCACATTATGGTCATACTTTTCATCCTTATCAAATATGAGTAAAAAAAAATAAAAAAGTATATTTACTATAAACTGTATTTTAAAATCCACTTTAAAATATAGGGCCAGTCTAATTCCTTGCTTTAACCAACAAGATCAGGCTGTAAGTTATTTAATAAATAAGATACATAAAAAATATTACAAATGGTTCAAGACATATCATTTTATGGGCGATATTCCTCTGGTCACTACCAAAATATCAGAATGAATAGCAGTAACATAAAAACAACGAGAACTACGTATATACACAAATATTTAAATCGTAAAATTGCCTTGGGGTGCCGGCAGTAGAATGTAACCTCTCCTATCATACCCATGGATGCAGTAAGACTCCGCTAAGGGATACCTCCGGAAGATGGGCAGCAGCGTCTATCCGTGTATCAGCATCCCATACTGCGCTCACCAACCCGCCTGCCAAGCATGGTGAGTATGGCAACTACCCCTCATGGAGAATCATGAGGGAGGCCTGTGTTCATCAGTGGACGTTTTATGGCTGAAATGATGATACACAGATAATGTGCGTCGCGTCGTTCCTTATAACTGAGGGGCAACAATTAAAAAACAGCCAGAACTTTGGCATTTTGTTTCACATAACAATATATTTTAAACTTCTAAAAGAGGTATCCACCTCTGTATGTAGGTACTTCAGTCGTCTATATTTGTTAAAAAGTCTTTGGTATCTCGAAGCTTTGTTAAATATTTATTCTTAATTATACACTCTGACATCTACAATATTTACAAATATAAAAGCACACTTATAAATTAGTAATTTTCAAACTTTCGCGATCTCTAGAAATAATTATTATAAAACTGATTTACTGAACTTTATCGCGTAATTACCTTATTTTATTATTTCCCGACGTTTCGAGAGCCTTGCAGGCCTCGTGGTCACAGGTTGACTCTCGTCGTAGGGTCGACCCGTGACCATAAGAGCTTTACGCGATAAAATCCTGTTAATCAGTATTTTTAATAATATTTATAAAGGTACAAATATAAAGATCTGATACAGACCATAACCTAAAGTGTGTATTCTGTTTATAATGTATGTTTATAGTATATGACTATAGCACATTTCAGTTTAGCAATTTTCCTTTCTATCATCGATTTAAATTTCCTATTTTATAATTATCTCCTCACAATATTGTCGAGTTGGCTGGAATAAATAAGACTTTCATGGAAACATTAACGGTTCCGTGGAAGTCTTTTTTACTGTCTTGGCGTGTTAGAAGGCCTATTCTTAGCAGTGGGCCGCAAATGGGCTGATTATCATGATGATAAAAGATAATATTATGCAGAGCTTTGACAGTTACGTATACATAAGCATATATTAATCGATTTCGATAAAAACTGGATGTTCATGTCGTCAGTATTTGTTTTTCCAATCCTTTTATTAAAGAACAACACAAATGCGTCACTTTAACATTATGTACGAAGATATTTTGAAATTTTTCATAATGCAATAACGACGATGTGCTGAGATCGCCACTTCCAGTGGTAGGGCTCATCAGTTTAAAACTCAGTTTTGATAATGGGATCTATGACCAAGCGAGAGAATTTCTCAAATATTTTATTAAACGAAAATCATTTATTAGATCAAAAACACGTTAAAAATCAGAAAAATAAATAAAAAACGATGATATCTGCAAATGTTTGAAGAAGAGTGTCGTAGAGACTAACGCCATCATGCACCTAAAGGTACAAAATAACTGACAAAAATAAAAGTTTAAGATGATATGATGCTTCACAATTGTTGATGATTCTCAAATATTTTATGAAGGTAAAGTATTCAGAATGCATACCTAATTTTGTTAAGTAGATCTGATGAAAAAGTTGAAACTCTTCAATGATAAAAAGTTCAGGGATATTAAAACTGGTAGATCCACAATGGTCATACTCTTCATCCTTAACATACATGACAAATCGTATTTTAAAATCTTCTTTAAAAAGGGGCCATTCTAATTCCTTGCTTTAACCAACAGGCTCCTGAGGCCGTAAGTTATTTAATAAATAAATACTGCATTACAAATGGTTTAAGAAATATAATTTTTGAACCATTCCTCTGGTCACTACCAAAATATCAGAATGAATAGCAGTAACATAAAAACAACGAGAACTACGTATATACACAAATATTTAAATCGTTAGACCGTTAACCTTACTGTAATTAAATCGCACCGTCTTGTTTCTACACAAAATAAGTTAGCTCAGTCATTTGGAATCAGTGTACCACTAAACACAGTGTTAGCCGGAAAGTAACACACACCAGTGTTATTCGTTTTACGAAAGTTCGTGCAACATTATTGCGCAATAAATGTTAACAGTAACACAGTTTGGTTCATTAGCAAAACCAGTGTGCGGCATTTATGTTAAAACACATCTTCATTTGTTATAATATTATGTTAAAACACATTTTCAAGACATTGCGACAGTTTTTAGTGTCAGGGCACGTCTAATGGTTTAAATCTTTGTCTATACATACATACATAAACTTATTTGGACAATATGGAACGTAATTAATTTCTCCGTCCCGCCATCAATATAAATATATTTTTTTTCATATATATCATTTGTTCCTATTTATACTCACGACGTTGTCGAGATTGTCGGAACAGTAAATAACACTAGTACAGAATCAATTAAATTGGCGTGTTAGAAGGCCGACCCAGCACTAGACGGCAAATGGGCTGAAAATGATGATTAATATACACGAAATAACCTAACAGAAAACCACCGTCGATCCTAATAACTCAGGTGCAACAAAAGTCAGAACTTTGACATTTTGGTTCACAAAATAAAACATATATTTTAAAGCTTCTAAAAGAGGTGGATGTACTCAAGTCGTCTACATTTGCTTTAAAGCCTTTGGTATATAGGAGCTTCGTAAATTATTTGTTCTTTAATAAACACTGATTTATACAATATTTACAAATAAAAAAAAAGTTACTTATAAATAGTATATTGCAAACTACCGCGATCTGTAGACGTAATTTTGAAACTGATTTACGGAATTTTATCGCTTAATTACCTTATTTTATTATTTTCCGACGTAAGTAGTGCCTTGCAGCCCTCGTGGTCACAGGTTGACTCCCGTCGTAGGTTCGAACCGTGACCATAAGAGCTTTACGCGATAAAGTCTTGTTAATCATGTTTAAAATTACATTTATAAATGTATATGATTTGATGCAGACCATAATTAAAGTGTGAATCCTGTTTATTATGTATTTCTCATAATATAATATAGCGCATTTCCGATTAGTATTTTTCCCTTTCTACCATCGATTTAATTTTCTTACTATAAAGTGTTCTCTTCACAATGTTGTCAAGTTGTCTGGAAGACAGTAAATAAGACTTGCACGGTAACAACTACGGTTCCGTGGAAGTCTTATTTACTGTCTTGGCGTGTTAGAAAGCCTATGCCCAGCAGTGGGCGGCAAACGGGCTGATTATGATGATGATGATGATAAAAGATAATTATAATATGCAGAGCTTTGACATTTTGGTCTACATAATAATATATAAATCAGAGTATAAACCGATAACCGAGTAAAAACCAATGTATTATAACAGAGATAGAGCTCAATAGTTTAAACCCCAGTTTTAATAATGGGATCCATGACCAAGCGAGAGAACTTCTCAAATATTGTATAAAGGTAAAGTATTCAGAATGTATGATTATGGGAAGTGGATCTGATGAAGAAGTCGAAACTTTTCAACGTTAAAATGTTTAGGGATATCGAAACTGATGGATCCACATTATGGTCATACTTTTCATCCTTATCATATATGACAAACTGTACTTTAAAATCAATTTTTAAAATTGGGGCTGTTCTCATTCCTTGCTTTAACCAACAGGATACTAATGATGTAAGTTATTCAATAAATAATTTATAAAAAAAAATTGTTACATGGTAATGGTTCACACATATTCCTCTGGTCACTATTAAAATATCGAATATATATTATTTATTATTAAATGTATGAATACTCTCATCGAAAGTATATCCAAATATAAAAATAACCTGACAAGCGCGAGCTAGACTCGCCCACCGAGGGTTCCGTAGGTATGTAGGAACACCATAATTATTATAAATTATATAAGCAATTTTATTTAAAGTGTAAACCCACACTAAGGTATCATTATAGAAATGAAAAATGCAATCAAAATTTTGTCTCCGACGGGACTCGAACCCGTAACGTTCAGACGAACACCTTCAACGCAGGCTGCCTTAACCGTTCGGCCACGGAGCAATTAACCGTCGGGTCGAAAATCTTGACTGCCTTTATCGGTTTCGAACCGAGTGGCGACATCTAGCTGAAATTCTTAGAGATATTCTAGCCCACTGTCCGACAACAAGTAGTCAGTAAAGCAGTGAAGAGATGTCGCTTTAGTTAATTTTATAAGCAATTTTATTTAAAGTGTAAACCCACACTAAGGTATCATTATAGAAATGAAAAATGCAATCAAAATTTTGTCTCCGACGGGACTCGAACCCGTAACGTTCAGACGAACACCTTCAACGCAGGCTGCCTTAACCGTTCGGCCACGGAGCAATTAACCGTCGGGTCGAAAATCTTGACTGCCTTTATCGGTTTCGAACCGAGTGGCGACATCTAGCTGAAATTCTTAGAGATATTCTAGCCCACTGTCCGACAACAAGTAGTCAGTAAAGCAGTGAAGAGATGTCGCTTTAGTTAATTTTATAAGCAATTTTATTTAAAGTGTAAACCCACACTAAGGTATCATTATAGAAATGAAAAATGCAATCAAAATTTTGTCTCCGACGGGACTCGAACCCGTAACGTTCAGACGAACACCTTCAACGCAGGCTGCCTTAACCGTTCGGCCACGGAGCAATTAACCGTCGGGTCGAAAATCTTGACTGCCTTTATCGGTTTCGAACCGAGTGGCGACATCTAGCTGAAATTCTTAGAGATATTCTAGCCCACTGTCCGACAACAAGTAGTCAGTAAAGCAGTGAAGAGATGTCGCTTTAGTTAATTTTATAAGCAATTTTATTTAAAGTGTAAACCCACACTAAGGTATCATTATAGAAATGAAAAATGCAATCAAAATTTTGTCTCCGACGGGACTCGAACCCGTAACGTTCAGACGAACACCTTCAACGCAGGCTGCCTTAACCGTTCGGCCACGGAGCAATTAACCGTCGGGTCGAAAATCTTGACTGCCTTTATCGGTTTCGAACCGAGTGGCGACATCTAGCTGAAATTCTTAGAGATATTCTAGCCCACTGTCCGACAACAAGTAGTCAGTAAAGCAGTAAAGAGATGTCGCTTTAGTTAATTTTATAAGCAATTTTATTTAAAGTGTAATCCCACACTAAGGTATCATTATAGAAATGAAAAATGCAATCAAAATTTTGTCTCCGACGGGACTCGAACCCGTAACGTTCAGACGAACACCTTCAACGCAGGCTGCCTTAACCGTTCGGCCACGGAGCAATTAACCGTCGGGTCGAAAATCTTGACTGCCTTTATCGGTTTCGAACCGAGTGGCGACATCTAGCTGAAATTCTTAGAGATATTCTAGCCCACTGTCCGACAACAAGTAGTCAGTAAAGCAGTGAAGAGATGTCGCTTTAGTTAATTTTATAAGCAATTTTATTTAAAGTGTAAACCCACACTAAGGTATCATTATAGAAATGAAAAATGCAATCAAAATTTTGTCTCCGACGGGACTCGAACCCGTAACGTTCAGACGAACACCTTCAACGCAGGCTGCCTTAACCGTTCGGCCACGGAGCAATTAACCGTCGGGTCGAAAATCTTGACTGCCTTTATCGGTTTCGAACCGAGTGGCGACATCTAGCTGAAATTCTTAGAGATATTCTAGCCCACTGTCCGACAACAAGTAGTCAGTAAAGCAGTGAAGAGATGTCGCTTTAGTTAATTTTATAAGCAATTTTATTTAAAGTGTAAACCCACACTAAGGTATCATTATAGAAATGAAAAATGCAATCAAAATTTTTGTCTCCGACGGGACTCGAACCCGTAACGTTCAGACGAACACCTTCAACGCAGGCTGCCTTAACCGTTCGGCCACGGAGCAATTAACCGTCGGGTCGAAAATCTTGACTGCCTTTATCGGTTTCGAACCGAGTGGCGACATCTAGCTGAAATTCTTAGAGATATTCTAGCCCACTGTCCGACAACAAGTAGTCAGTAAAGCAGTGAAGAGATGTCGCTTTAGTTAATTTTATAAGCAATTTTATTTAAAGTGTAAACCCACACTAAGGTATCATTATAGAAATGAAAAATGCAATCAAAATTTTGTCTCCGACGGGACTCGAACCCGTAACGTTCAGACGAACACCTTCAACGCAGGCTGCCTTAACCGTTCGGCCACGGAGCAATTAACCGTCGGGTCGAAAATCTTGACTGCCTTTATCGGTTTCGAACCGAGTGGCGACATCTAGCTGAAATTCTTAGAGATATTCTAGCCCACTGTCCGACAACAAGTAGCTACTTGCACATTTTAGTATGCACATACATAAAAAACATACATATTATAGAATATTATAACACCTATGCAAGTATATCAATTTGTATAGAAAACACGCCTAGAACAACACACTGACAGCGCGTCGGCGATGACCAAAGCGCTGTCGCACCGCACACCGCGGCGGTACGCGTTGCTAGTGGCGCGTTCCGCCTAAAAGAGCTATGTTGTCCGAGTGGTATGTACCCCCGACTTTCAATACAAAGGTTAATTGCTCCGTGGCCGAACGGTTAAGGCAGCCTGCGTTAAAGGTGTTCGTCTGAACGTTACGGGTTCGAGTCCCGTCGGAGACAAAATTTTGATTGCATTTTTCATTTCTATAATGATACCTTAGTGTGGGTTTACACTTTAAATAAAATTGCTTATAAAATTAACTAAAGCGACATCTCTTCACTGCTTTACTGACTACTTGTTGTCGGACAGTGGGCTAGAATATCTCTAAGAATTTCAGCTAGATGTCGCCACTCGGTTCGAAACCGATAAAGGCAGTCAAGATTTTCGACCCGACGGTTAATTGCTCCGTGGCCGAACGGTTAAGGCAGCCTGCGTTGAAGGTGTTCGTCTGAACGTTACGGGTTCGAGTCCCGTCGGAGACAAAATTTTGATTGCATTTTTCATTTCTATATTATAAATTAGTTTAACTGATTAAGTAAAACTTTTTAAAATGCACAATTTTATTCGAGACCCAGTTTATGACCACGAGTAAGGTTGCTTAACCTCAATGATGCTCTTTAGCGATAAGACCGCCAATTGTCACTTTGTGTTTAGTGTTTATCTTTATGTTGTTATTTTTATATTTAAGGTGTGCAATAAAGCATTTTCTATCTATCTATCTATTGATTTTGTACTTTTTTAAGGGACGATTTTTATGATTCAATGGCAAATAATAGGTCTTTACCTATGAAATTGCCGTTCTTCAGTACTGGTAATTTCAAATAAAAAAAAGTTTGACATGGCTTGGTATTTCAAATTCAAATTAATTTTGTTTTAAAGACATGACATTCTTTTTACAAACTCAGTCTTTTGTTTATTGATTAGCGTTGTATTTTCATTACATTTGAACATTTTTCGTCATAATGGGTATCTTAAAAAATCGTGTTATTATGGAATATGAGTTCCGTCGTGGCCCCAACGCGACACAAACGGCACGTAACATCAAAAACGTTTACGGAGAGAACCGTACAAACGAACGCACAACCCGTTATTGGTTTTCCCGGTTCCGTTCTGGAAATGTTGACTTGAAAAATGAAGCTAGTGGCCGTCCGAAGACTATTGTCAACAATGATGAATTAAAGGCGATTGTGGAAGCTGACGAAACTCAATCTACAGCTGAGCTAACAGCAGCTTTTGATGTTAGCATCAAAACAAATTTTATCCATTTGCGACAAATTGGCAAGGTAAAAAAGCTTGATAGATGGGTACCCCACGAAATTAGCGCTGGCGAGCGCAACGTACGCGTTGAGACCTGTCTCGCACTGCTCAACAGACAAAGAAATGAAGGAATTTTGAACCGAATTGTTACGTGCGATAAAAAATGGATTCTGTTCGACAATCGAAAGCGCTCAACAAGTTGGTTAGATCCTGGTTCAGCACCAAAGCAATGCCCTAAACCAAAAATGACTCCTAAAAAGGTGATGGTCATTGTTTGGTGGTCTAGTGCGGGTGTGATTCACCACAGTTTTTTTTATAAAACGGCATGAGCATTACTGCAGATGTATACTGTAAAGAACTGGAGACAATGATGGAGAAGCTTGCACATCTGCAACCAGCTTTGGTCAATCGGTCGTCCCCACTGCTCCTTTACGACAACGCGCGACCCCATACTGCACAACAGACAGTTTCCAAGCTGCAAGAGCTGGGGTTGGAAGCTCTCCCTCATCCGCCATACTCACCAGACATTGCACCTACCGACCATTACTTTTTTCATAATTTAGACAACTTTTTAGTGGGTAAAAAATTCAATTCCCGAGGGGCAGTACAAAATGCCTTTGAAGAGTTTGTAGCCTCCCGTGCAGCTGATTTCTACAAGAAGGGCATCAATAAACTGCCAATGCGTTGGCAAAGATGCGTCGATTGCATGGGGTGTTACTTTGAGTAATAGAAATAAAAAAGTTTGGAAAAAAAGTACTTTCATTTATTCCATACAAAACGGCAATTTCATAGGTAAAGACCTAATATATAGATTTATAGACTTTTCTCTGTATCGAAAGTATAGGTAAGACGATATACCTTGCCAAATTTCATAGTTCTTGGTCTACGGGAAGTAACCTATGAATTTTGATTCCTTTATTTGATAATGATAAAAGATAATAATAATAATATGCAGAGCGTTGACAGTTTGGTCTACATAACCATATATTAATCGATTTCGATAAAAACTGGATGTTCATGACGTCAATATTTGTTTTTCCAATCCTTTTATTAAAGAACAACACAAATGCGTCACTTTAACATTATGTACGAGGATATTTTGAACTTTTTCACAATGCTATAATGACGATGTGCTGAGATCGCCACTTCCAGTGGTAGGGCTCATCAGTTTAAAACTCAGTTTTGATGATGATCTATGACCAAGCGAGAGAACTTCTCAAATATTGTATTAAATGAAAATCATTTATTGGATCAAAAACACGTTAAAAATCAGAAAAATAAATGAAAAACGATGATATCTGCAAAAGTTTGAAAATGAGTGTCGTAGAGACTAACGCTATCCTACAGCTAATGGTACAAAATAACTAATAAAAATAATAGTTTAAGATGATATGATGCTTCACATTGTTGATGATTCTCAAATATTGTATGAAGGTAAAGTATTCAGAATGTACAATCTTGTAAAGTGGATCTGATGAAAAAGTCGAAATTCTTCAATGATAAAACGTTCAGGGATATTAAAACTGGTAGATCCACAATAGTCATACTCCTCATCCTTATCATACATGACAAATCGTATTTTAAAATCTACTTTAAAAAGGGGCCATTCTAATTCCTTGCTTTAACCAACAGACTCCTAAGGCCGTAAGTTATTTAATGAATAATAAATAAATATTGCATTACAAATGGTTTAAGAAATATAATTTTATGGACCATTCCTCTGGTCACTACCAATATATCAGAATGAATAGCAGTAACATAAAAACAACGAGAACTACGTATATATACAAAGATTTAAATCGTTAGACCGTTACCCTTACTGTAATTAAATCGCACCGTCTTGTTTCTACACAAAATAAGTTAGCTCAGTCATTTGGAATCAGTGTACCACTAAACACAGTGTTAGCCGGAAAGTAACACACACCAGTGTTATTCGTTTTACGAAAGTTCGTGCAACATTATTGCGCAATAAATGTTAACAGTAACACAGTTTGGTTCATTAGCAAAACCAGTGTGCGGCATTTATGTTAAAACACATCTTCATCTGTTATAATATTATGTTAAAACACATTTTCAAGACATTGCGACAGTTTTTAGTGTCAGGGCACGTCTAATGGTTTAAATCTTTGTCTATACATACATAAACTCATTTGGACAATATGGAACGTAAGTAATTTCTCCTTCCCTTCATCAATATAAATATTATTTTTTTCATATATATCATTTGGTCCTATTTATACTCACGACGTTGTCGAGATTGTCGGAACAGTAAATAACACTAGAACAGAATCAATTAAATTGGCGTGTTAGGCTGGGTCGGCCGACCCAGCAGTAGACGGCAAATGGGCTGAAAATGATGATTAATATACACGAAATAACCTAACAGAAAACCACCGTCGATCCTAATAACTCAGGTGCAACAAAAGTCAGAACTTTGACATTTTGGTTCACGAAATAAAACATATATAAAAGCTTCTAAAAGAGGTGGATGTACTCAAGTCGTCTACATTTGCTTTAAAGCCTTTGGTATATAGGAGCTTCGTTAATTATTTGTTCTTTAATAAACAATGATTTATACAATATTTACAAATAAAAAAAAATACTTATAAATAGTATATTGCAAACTACCGCGATCTTTAGACGTAATCTTGAAACTGATTTACGGAATTTTATCGCTTAGTTACCTTATTTTAGTATTTCCCGACGTTTGTAGTGCCTTGCAGCCCTCGTGGTCACAGGTTGACTCCCGTCGTAGGTTCGAACCGTGACCATAAGAGCTTTACGCGATAAAGTCTTGTTAATCAGTTTTAAAATTACATTTATAAATGTATAGATTTGATGCAGACCATAAAATTAAAGTGTGAATACTTTTTATTTTGTTTTTCTCATAATGTACTATAGAGCATTTCCGTTTATTATTTTTCCCTTTCTACCATAGATTTATTTTTTTTACTTTATAGTGTTCTCTTTACAATATTGTCGAGTTGTCTGGAAGACATTAAATAAGACTTGCACGGAAACAACTACGGTTCCGTAGAAGTCTTATTTACTGTCTTTGCGTTTTAGAAAGCCTATGCCCAGCAGTGGGCGGCAAACGGGCTGATTATAATGATAATGATAAAAGATAATAATATTATTCAGAGCTTTGACATTTTGTTCTACATAATAATATATAAATCAGAGTATAAACCGATAACCGAGTAAAAACCAATATAATAATACAGAGGTAGAGCTCAATAGTTTAAACCCCAGTTTTGATGATGGGGTCCATGACCAAGCGAGAGAACTTCTCAAATATTGTATAAAGATAAAGTACTCAGAATGTATGATTATGGGAAGTGGATCTGATGAAGAAGTCGAAACTTTTTAACGTTAAAATGTTTAGGGATATCGAAACTGATGGATCCACATTATGGTCATACTTTTCATCCTTATCATAAATGACAAACTGTACTTTAAAATCATTTTTTTAAATTGGGGCTGTTCTCATTCCTTGCTTTAACCAACAGGATGATAGTAATGTAAGTTATTTAATAAATAATTTTTAAATTAAAAAATGTTACATGGTAATGGTTCAAACATATTCGTTCAAGAAATACTATTCCTCTGGTCACTATTAAAATATCGAATATATATTATTTATTATTAGATGTATGAACACTCTCATTGAAAGTATATTCGAATAAAAAAAAACCAGACAAGCGCGAGCTGGACTCGCCCACCGAGGGTTCCGTAGGTATGTAGGAACACAATAATTATTATGAATTAGTTCAACTAATTTAGTAAAACTTTTTAAAATACACAATAATATTCGAGACCCAGTTTATGACCACGAGTAGGGTTGCTTAACCTCAATGATTGATTTCGTACTTTTTTAAGGGAAGATTTTTTTATGATTCAATGGCAAATATATAGTTTTTAGACTTTTCTCTGTATCGAAAGTATAGGTAAGTCGATATACCTTGCCAAATTTCATAGTTCTTGGTCTACGGGAAGTAACCTATGAATTTTGATTCCTTTATTTGATGATGATAAAAGATAATAATAATAATATGCAGAGCGTTGACAGTTTGGTCTACATAACCATATATTAATCGATTTCGATAAAAACTGAATGTTCATGGCGTCAATATTTGTTTTTCCAATCGTTTTATTAAAGAACAACACAAATGCGTCACTTTAACATTATGTACGAGGATATTTTGAAATTTTTCATAATGCTATAGTGACGATGTGCTGAGATCGCCACTTTCAGTGGTAAGGCTCATCAGTTTAACACTCAGTTTTGATGATGGGATCTATGACCAAGCGAGAGAACTTTTCAAATATTTTATTAAATTCAAATCATTTATTGGATCAAAAACACGTTAAAAATCAGAAAAATAAATGAAAAACGATGATATCTGCAAAAGTTTGAAAAAGAGTGTCGTAGAGACTAACGCCATCCTGCAGCTAATGGAACAAAATAACTGACAAAAATAATAGTTTAAGATGATATGATACTTCACATTGTTGATGATTCTCAAATATTGTATGAAGGTAAAGTATTCAGAATGTACAATTTTGTGAAGTGGATCTGATGAAAAAGTCGAAATTCTTCAATGATAAAACGTTCAGGGATATTAAAACTGGTAGATCCACAATAGTCATACTCCTCATCCTTATCATACATGACAAATCGTATTTTAAAATCTACTTTAAAAAGGGGCCATTCTAATTCCTTGCTTTAACCAACAGACTCCTAAGGCCGTAAGTTATTTAATGAATAATAAATAAATATTGCATTACAAATGGTTTAAGAAATATAATTTTATGGACCATTCCTCTGGTCACTACCAATATATCAGAATGAATAGCAGTAACATAAAAACAACGAGAACTACGTATTGTAAGCCATCATTTAAAATAAATTCAGTAATCCATGTATTCACTATGTCTGAAAGCAAGCTTTGCACCTTTTTGTAATCTAGTATTCACTATTCTTGTTATTTACTGTCATTAATAGTGACTTTTACAATATTTTAACCGCAATCTCATGCATTATAATTTATAATTGATATTTTCAAATGTAAACAGTTCAAGTACTAATTGGCGAGAATCTTGTAAACATGTATTGACAGTAAAGTGACTTTTGACAGCTGGTCTTGACGTTGACATTTCGTTTTAAAACATTCCATGGTATTTGTCACAGTATGGCCACAATTAAAATAATTTATAAGAAACGTTACGAATCGGATACGTTAAGACTAGTGCTGCCATCTGTCGCGAGAGGGCCGGCATGACGAATGTCGGTAGGCCCGACCAAGTAAAGGGGGTATTAGAACAAGCCTATAAAATAAGAAATAAAGATTGTACAGGTCGCATTTCCTTTTCGTCCGCTGATGAATAAACTGGTATCGCTGCTACACTTCTAAATAAATATATATATTTTAATTTAAGAATATATTATAATGATGAACATAGAATAATAGTTAAAAACAAGTTTAGAAAAGTATGCTGGTATCTGTAAAGAAATAAATGTTTATGATAATGTTATAACAATTAGTTGGTTGTAGACAAGTGTGCGACTGCGACACAGTTTTTATAAATCATCGTTTATGTTACTGAACTATGAGTACTTTATTTTGTTGGTGAATAAATATATTTGATTTGATATTTGAGTAAAATATATAAAAATAAGAGTATAAATTAGAGCAACTGTTTTTTTTATTATTATTCAAACTAAAGATATTTACAATACTATCTGTAGTAATAAAGATAAGAGTAATACCAAATTATGTTGTCTTACTATGAATATTGTACAGGTATTAATGCAATGTAAATGAAGTTAAACCTTTAAATAATTCATTACTTTGATCTAGAAAACTATAAATATATTATTTTGATATTAATAATTTTATAGGAGGTTGCTATGTTAAATTTTCGTATATTCGTAATTATAATTGAATTATTATTAACAGGTAATCTAAAGCAATTATATTATATGCACAAAAAGGGTTTGTCCCGCAGATACAAAAAGGGTTTGTCCCACAGATACAAAAAGGGTTTGTCCCACTGTTATAAAACGGGTTTGTCCCACTTTTGTAAAACGGGTGTGTCCCACTGTTATAAAACGGGTGTGTCCCACTGTTATAAAACGGGTGTGTCCCACTGTTATAAAACGGGTGTGTCCCACTGTTATAAAACGGGTGTGTCCCACTGTTATAAAACGGGTGTGTCCCACTGTTATAAAACGGGTTTTTCCCACTTTTGTAAAACGGGTGTGTCCCACTGTTATAAAACGGGTGTGTCCCACTGTTATAAAACGGGTGTGTCCCACTGTTATAAAACGAGTTTGTACCACTTTTATTAAACGGGTGTGTCCCACTGTTATAAAATGGGTGTGTCCCACTGTTATAAAACGGGTGTGTCCCACTGTTATAAAACGGGTTTGTCCCACTGTTATAAAACGGGTTTGTCCCACTGTTATAAACTGATTTGAATCTGTAAGCAAATAAATCAAAATGTTATGATAGCAAATGTTTATTTTAGCCAACTATAATTGTCATTTATTGTTTTAGAATAATAATTTATATGGTAGTACAGTAGTACTCCATAAATACCACAAAATGGAAATCAAGACCTGTGTAAACATAGCATAAGAAATTAAGTTAAATCACAATAACCACTTGTATGGTTGTAACATAGTAATTTTTTTTATTTAGGTACTTTTAATACATTTTGTACACATGATTTATAATTACGAGGCCGTAATCTTTTATATCATAGCATAAGAAATTTAATTAGATCACAATAAGCACTGGTTCATTTGCAAAAGAGTAATATTGTATAAATGTATTTAGTATTCATTAAATTTGTGTACTACATGCATTACGAGGACGTAATATTGTCAGGAAAGGCCGACTGCGGATGTGAAATCGAATGTGATGTGATGGTTAATTTTTAAGTTTCTGGTTTTAAATTGTAAATTTGGTCAAAATGTTTTGCTGATTATGATAAACTTTTATTTTAATTTGTTTCAAAATGTTACTTCGAAAAGCCCTTTGTATTATCTTTTCTATTAGAACACTGTTCCGAGGGCGTAACCATTTGTCAGGAAAGGCCGAGTGTAAGCCATCATTTAAAATAAATTCAGTAATCCATGTATTCACTATGTCTGAAAGCAAGCTTTGCACCTTTTTGTAATCTAGTATTCACTATTCTTGTTATTTACTGTCATTAATAGTGACTTTTACAATATTTTAACCGCAATCTCATGCATTATAATTTATAATTGATATTTTCAAATGTAAACAGTTCAAGTACTAATTGGCGAGAATCTTGTAAACATGTATTGACAGTAAAGTGACTTTTGACAGCTGGTCTTGACGTTGACATTTCGTTTTAAAACATTCCATGGTATTTGTCACAGTATGGCCACAATTAAAATAATTTATAAGAAACGTTACGAATCGGATACGTTAAGACTAGTGCTGCCATCTGTCGCGAGAGGGCCGGCATGACGAATGTCGGTAGGCCCGACCAAGTAAAGGGGGTATTAGAACAAGCCTATAAAATAAGAAATAAAGATTGTACAGGTCGCATTTCCTTTTCGTCCGCTGATGAATAAACTGGTATCGCTGCTACACTTCTGTCTTTTATTCAACAGTATATATACAAAGATTTAAATCGTTAGACCGTTACCCTTACTGTAATTAAATCGCACCGTCTTGTTTCTACACAGAATAAGTTAGCTCAGTCATTTGGAATCAGTGTACCACTAAACACAGTGTTAGCCGGAAAGTAACACACACCAGTGTTATTCGTTTTACGAAAGTTCGTGCAACATTATTGCGCAATAAATGTTAACAGTAACACAGTTTGGTTCATTAGCAAAACCAGTGTGCGGCATTTATGTTAAAACACATCTTCATCTGTTATAATATTATGTTAAAACACATTTTCAAGACATTGCGACAGTTTTTAGTGTCAGGGCACGTCTAATGGTTTAAATCTTTGTCTATACATACATAAACTCATTTGGACAATATGGAACGTAATTAATTTCTCCTTGCCACCATCAATATAAATATTTTTTTTTCATATATATCATTTGGTCCTATTTATACTCACGACGTTGTCGAGATTGTCGGAACAGTAAATAACACTAGAACAGAATCAATTAAATTGGCGTGTTAGAAGGCCGACCCAGCAGTAGACGGCAAATGGGCTGAAAATGATGATTAATATACACGAAATAACCTAACAGAAAACCACCGTCGATCCTAATAACTAAGGTGCAACAAAAGTCAGAACTTTGACATTTTGGTTCACAAAATAAAACATATATTTTAAAGCTTCTAAAAGAGGTGGATGTACTCAAGTCGTCTACATTTGCTTTAAAGCCTTTGGTATATAGGAGCTTCGTAAATTATTTGTTCTTTAATAAACACTGATTTATACAATATTTACAAATAAAAAAAAAGTTACTTATAAATAGTATATTGCAAACTACCGCGATCTGTAGACGTAATTTTGAAACTGATTTACGGAATTTTATCGCTTAATTACCTTATTTTATTATTTTCCGACGTTAGTAGTGCCTTGCAGCCCTCGTGGTCACAGGTTGACTCCTGTCGTAGGTTCGAACCGTGACTATAAGAGCTTTACGCGATAAAGTCTTGTTAATCAGTTTTAAAATTACATTTATAAATGTATAGTTTTGATGCAGACCATAATTAAAGTGTGAATACTGTTTATTTTGTATTTCTCATGATATACTATAGAGCATTTCCGTTTAGTATTTTTCCCTTTCTACCATCGATTTAATTTTCTTACTATAAAGTGTTCTCTTCACAATGTTGTCAAGTTGTCTGGAAGACAGTAAATAAGACTTGCACGGTAACAACTACGGTTCCGTGGAAGTCTTATTTACTGTCTTGGCGTGTTAGAAAGCCTATGCCCAGCAGTGGGCGGCAAACGGGCTGATTATGATGATAAAAGATAATTATAATATGCAGAGCTTTGACATTTTGGTCTACATAATAATATATAAATCAGAGTATAAACCGATAACCGAGTAAAAACCAATGTATTATAACAGAGATAGAGCTCAATAGTTTAAACCCCAGTTTTAATAATGGGATCCATGACCAAGCGAGAGAACTTCTCAAATATTGTATAAAGGTAAAGTATTCAGAATGTATGATTATGGGAAGTGGATCTGATGAAGAAGTCGAAACTTTTCAACGTTAAAATGTTTAGGGATATCGAAACTGATGGATCCACATTATGGTCATACTTTTCATCCTTATCATATATGACAAACTGTACTTTAAAATCAATTTTTAAAATTGGGGCTGTTCTCATTCCTTGCTTTAACCAACAGGATACTAATGATGTAAGTTATTCAATAAATAATTTATAAAAAAAAATTGTTACATGGTAATGGTTCACACATATTCCTTTGGTCACTATTAAAATATCGAATATATATTATTTATTATTAAATGTATGAATACTCTCATCGAAAGTATATCCAAATATAAAAATAACCTGACAAGCGCGAGCTAGACTCGCCCACCGAGGGTTCCGTAGGTATGTAGGAACACCATAATTATTATAAATTAGTTTAACTGATTAAGTAAAACTTTTTAAAATGCACAATTTTATTCGAGACCCAGTTTATGACCACGAGTAAGGTTGCTTAACCTCAATGATGCTCTTTAGCGATAAGACCGCCAATTGTCACTTTGTGTTTAGTGTTTATCTTTATGTTGTTATTTTTATATTTAAGATGTGCAATAAAGCATTTTCTATCTATCTATCTGTTGATTTTGTACTTTTTTAAGGGACGATTTTTATGATTCAATGGCAAATATATAGATTTATAGACTTTTCTCTGTATCGAAAGTATAGGTAAGACGATATACCTTGCCAAATTTCATAGTTCTTGGTCTACGGGAAGTAACCTATGAATTTTGATTCCTTTATTTGATAATGATAAAAGATAATAATAATAATATGCAGAGCGTTGACAGTTTGGTCTACATAACCATATATTAATCGATTTCGATAAAAACTGGATGTTCATGACGTCAATATTTGTTTTTCCAATCCTTTTATTAAAGAACAACACAAATGCGTCACTTTAACATTATGTACGAGGATATTTTGAAATTTTTCATAATGCTATAATGACGATGTGCTGAGATCGCCACTTCCAGTGGTAGGGCTCATCAGTTTAAAACTCAGTTTTGATGATGGGATCTATGACCAAGCGAGAAAACTTCTCAAATATTGTATTAAATGAAAATCATTTATTGGATCAAAAACACGTTAAAAATCAGAAAAATAAATGAAAAACGATGATATCTGCAAAAGTTTGAAAATGAGTGTCGTAGAGACTAACGCTATCCTGCAGCTAATGGTACAAAATAACTAATAAAAATAATAGTTTAAGATGATATGATGCTTCACATTGTTGATGATTCTCAAATATTGTATGAAGGTAAAGTATTCAGAATGTACAATCTTGTAAAGTGGTTCTGATGAAAAAGTCGAAATTCTTCAATGATAAAACGTTCAGGGATATTAAAACTGGTAGATCCACAATAGTCATACTCCTCATCCTTATCATACATGACAAATCGTATTTTAAAATCTACTTTAAAAAGGGGCCATTCTAATTCCTTGCTTTAACCAACAGACTCCTAAGGCCGTAAGTTATTTAATGAATAATAAATAAATATTGCATTACAAATGGTTTAAGAAATATAATTTTATGGACCATTCCTCTGGTCACTACCAATATATCAGAATGAATAGCAGTAACATAAAAACAACGAGAACTACGTATATATACAAAGATTTAAATCGTTAGACCGTTACCCTTACTGTAATTAAATCGCACCGTCTTGTTTCTACACAAAATAAGTTAGCTCAGTCATTTGGAATCAGTGTACCACTAAACACAGTGTTAGCCGGAAAGTAACACACACCAGTGTTATTCGTTTTACGAAAGTTCGTGCAACATTATTGCGCAATAAATGTTAACAGTAACACAGTTTGGTTCATTAGCAAAACCAGTGTGCGGCATTTATGTTAAAACACATCGTCATTTGTTATAATATTATGTTAAAACACATTTTAAAGACATTGCAACAGTTTTTAGTGTCAGGGCACGTCTAATGGTTTAAATCTTTGTCTATACATACATAAACTTATTTGGACAATATGGAACGTAAGTAATTTCTCCTTCCCACCATCAATATAAATATTATTTTTTTCATATATGTATGTATATCATTTGGTCCTATTTATACTCACGACGTTGTCGAGATTGTCGGAACAGTAAATAACACTAGAACAGAATCAATTAAATTGGCGTGTTAGAAGGCCGACCCAGCAGAAGACGGCAAATGGGCTGAAAATGATGAATAATATACACGAAATAACCTAACAGAAAACCACCGTCGATCCTAATAACTCAGGTGCAACAAAAGTCAGAACTTTGACATTTTGGTTCACAAAATAAAACATATATTTAAAAGCTTTTAAAAGAGGTGGATGTACTCAAGTCCTCTACATTTGCTTTAAAGCCTTTGGTATATAGGAGCTTCGTAAATTATTTGTTCTTTAATAGACACTGATTTATACAATATTTACGATTAAAAAAATAATTGCTTAAAATAGTATATTGCAAACTACCGCGATCTGTAGACGTAATCTTGAAACTGATTTACGGAATTTTATCGCTTAGTTACCTTATTTTATTATTTCCCGACGTTTGTATTGCCTTGCAGCCCTCGTGGTCACAGGTTGACTCCCGTCGTAGGTTCGAACCGTGACTATAAGAGCTTTACGCGATAAAGTCTTGTTAATCAGTTTTAAAATTACATTTATAAATGTATAGTTTTGATGCAGACCATAATTAAAGTGTGAATACTGTTTATTTTGTATTTCTCATGATATACTATAGAGCATTTCCGTTTAGTATTTTTCCCTTTCTACCATCGATTTAATTTTCTTACTATAAAGTGTTCTCTTCACAATGTTGTCAAGTTGTCTGGAAGACAGTAAATAAGACTTGCACGGTAACAACTACGGTTCCGTGGAAGTCTTATTTACTGTCTTGGCGTGTTAGAAAGCCTATGCCCAGCAGTGGGCGGCAAACGGGCTGATTATAATGATGATGATAAAAGATAATAATATTATGCACAGCTTTGACATTTCGTTCTACATAATAATATATAAATCAGAGTTTAAACCGATAACCGAGTAAAAACCAATATAATAATACAGAGGTAGAGCTCAATAGTTTAAACCCCAGTTTTGATGATGGGATCCATGACCAAGCGAGAGAACTTCTCAAATATTGTATAAAGGTAATGTATTCAGAATGTATGATTATGGGAAGTGGATCTGATGAAGAATTCGAAACTTTTTAACGTTAAAATGTTTAGGGATATCGAAACTGATGGATCCACATTATGGTCATACTTTTCATCCTTATCATAAATGAAAAACTGTACTTTAAAATCAACTTTTGAAATTGGGGCTGTTCTCATTCCTTGCTTTAACCAACAGGATGATAGTAATGTAAGTTATTTAATAAATAATTTATAAAAAAAAATTGTTACTTGGTAATGGTTCATACATATTCGTTCAAGAAATACTATTCCTCTGGTCACTATTAAAATATCGAATATATATTATTTATTCTTAAATGTATGAACACTCTCATTGAAAGTATATTCAAATAAAAAAAAACCTGACAAGCGCGAGCTGGACTCGCCCACCGAGGGTTCCGTAGGTATGTAGGAACACAATAATTATTATAAATTAGTTTAACTAATTTAGTAAAACTTTTTAAAATACACAATAATATTCGAGACCCAGTTTATGACCACGAGTAGGGTTGCTTAACCTCAATGATTGATTTCGTACTTTTTTAAGGGAAGATTTTTTTATGATTCAATGGCAAATATATAGTTTTTAGACTTTTCTCTGTATCGAAAGTATAGGTAAGACGATATACCTTGCCAAATTTCATAGTTCTTGGTCTACGGGAAGTAACCTATGAATTTTGATTTCTTTATTTGATGATGATAAAAGATAATAATAATAATATGCAGAGCGTTGACAGTTTGGTCTACATAACCATATATTAATCGATTTCGATAAAAACTGAATGTTCATGACGTCAATATTTGTTTTTCCAATCGTTTTATTAAAAAACAACACAAATGCGTCACTTTAACATTATGTACGAGGATATTTTGAAATTTTTCATAATGCTATAGTGACGATGTGCTGAGATCGCCACTTTCAGTGGTAAGGCTCATCAGTTTAAAACTCAGTTTTGATGATGGGATCTATGACCAAGCGAGAGAACTTTTCAAATATTTTATAAATTCAAATCATTTATTGGATCAAAAACACGTTAAAAATCAGAAAAATAAATGAAAAACGATGATATCTGCAAAAGTTTGAAAAAGAATGTCGTAGAGACTAACGCCATCCTGCAGCTAATGGAACAAAATAACTGACAAAAATAATAGTTTAAGATGATATGATACTTCACATTGTTGATGATTCTCAAATATTGTATGAAGGTAAAGTATTCAGAATGTACAATTTTGTGAAGTGGATCTGATGAAAAAGTCGCAACTCTTCAATGATAAAAAGTTCAGGTTTATCAAAACTGGTAGATCCACAATGGTCATACTCTTCATCCTTATCATACATGACAAATCGTATTTTAAAATCTTCTTTAAAAGGGGGCCATTCTAATTCCTTGCTTTAACCAACAGACTCCTAAGGCCGTAAGTTATTTAATGAATAATAAATAAATATTGCATTACAAATGGTTTAAGAAATATAATTTTATGGACCATTCCTCTGGTCACTACCAATATATCAGAATGAATAGCAGTAACATAAAAACAACGAGAACTACGTATATATACAAAGATTTAAATCGTTAGACCGTTACCCTTACTGTAAATAAATCGCACCGTCTTGTTTCTACACAAAATAAGTTAGCTCAGTCATTTGGAATCAGTGTACCACTAAACACAGTGTTAGCCGGAAAGTAACACACACCAGTGTTATTCGTTTTACGAAAGGTCGTGCAACATTATTGCGCAATAAATGTTAACAGTAACACAGTTTGGTTCATTAGCAAAACCAGTGTGCGGCATTTATGTTAAAACACATCTTCATTTGTTATAATATTATGTTAAAACACATTTTCAAGACATTGCGACAGTTTTTAGTGTCAGGGCACGTCTAATGGTTTAAATCTTTGTCTATACATACATAAACTTATTTGGACAATATGGAACGTAATTAATTTCTCCTTGCCACCATCAATATAAATATTTTTTTTTCATATATATCATTTGGTCCTATTTATACTCACGACGTTGTCGAGATTGTCGGAACAGTAAATAACACTAGAACAGAATCAATTAAATTGGCGTGTTAGAAGGCCGACCCAGCAGTAGACGGCAAATGGGCTGAAAATGATGATTAATATACACGAAATAACCTAACAGAAAACCACCGTCGATCCTAATAACTAAGGTGCAACAAAAGTCAGAACTTTGACATTTTGGTTCACAAAATAAAACATATATTTTAAAGCTTCTAAAAGAGGTGGATGTACTCAAGTCGTCTACATTTGCTTTAAAGCCTTTGGTATATAGGAGCTTCGTAAATTATTTGTTCTTTAATAAACACTGATTTATACAATATTTACAAATAAAAAAAAAGTTACTTATAAATAGTATATTGCAAACTACCGCGATCTGTAGACGTAATTTTGAAACTGATTTACGGAATTTTATCGCTTAATTACCTTATTTTATTATTTTCCGACGTTAGTAGTGCCTTGCAGCCCTCGTGGTCACAGGTTGACTCCTGTCGTAGGTTCGAACCGTGACTATAAGAGCTTTACGCGATAAAGTCTTGTTAATCAGTTTTAAAATTACATTTATAAATGTATAGTTTTGATGCAGACCATAATTAAAGTGTGAATACTGTTTATTTTGTATTTCTCATGATATACTATAGAGCATTTCCGTTTAGTATTTTTCCCTTTCTACCATCGATTTAATTTTCTTACTATAAAGTGTTCTCTTCACAATGTTGTCAAGTTGTCTGGAAGACAGTAAATAAGACTTGCACGGTAACAACTACGGTTCCGTGGAAGTCTTATTTACTGTCTTGGCGTGTTAGAAAGCCTATGCCCAGCAGTGGGCGGCAAACGGGCTGATTATGATGATAAAAGATAATTATAATATGCAGAGCTTTGACATTTTGGTCTACATAATAATATATAAATCAGAGTATAAACCGATAACCGAGTAAAAACCAATGTATTATAACAGAGATAGAGCTCAATAATAGTTTAAACCCCAGTTTTAATAATGGGATCCATGACCAAGCGAGAGAACTTCTCAAATATTGTATAAAGGTAAAGTATTCAGAATGTATGATTATGGGAAGTGGATCTGATGAAGAAGTCGAAACTTTTCAACGTTAAAATGTTTAGGGATATCGAAACTGATGGATCCACATTATGGTCATACTTTTCATCCTTATCATATATGACAAACTGTACTTTAAAATCAATTTTTAAAATTGGGGCTGTTCTCATTCCTTGCTTTAACCAACAGGATACTAATGATGTAAGTTATTCAATAAATAATTTATAAAAAAAAATTGTTACATGGTAATGGTTCACACATATTCCTCTGGTCACTATTAAAATATCGAATATATATTATTTATTATTAAATGTATGAATACTCTCATCGAAAGTATATCCAAATATAAAAATAACCTGACAAGCGCGAGCTAGACTCGCCCACCGAGGGTTCCGTAGGTATGTAGGAACACCATAATTATTATAAATTAGTTTAACTGATTAAGTAAAACTTTTTAAAATGCACAATTTTATTCGAGACCCAGTTTATGACCACGAGTAAGGTTGCTTAACCTCAATGATGCTCTTTAGCGATAAGACCGCCAATTGTCACTTTGTGTTTAGTGTTTATCTTTATGTTGTTATTTTTATATTTAAGATGTGCAATAAAGCATTTTCTATCTATCTATCTGTTGATTTTGTACTTTTTTAAGGGACGATTTTTATGATTCAATGGCAAATATATAGATTTATAGACTTTTCTCTGTATCGAAAGTATAGGTAAGACGATATACCTTGCCAAATTTCATAGTTCTTGGTCTACGGGAAGTAACCTATGAATTTTGATTCCTTTATTTGATAATGATAAAAGATAATAATAATAATATGCAGAGCGTTGACAGTTTGGTCTACATAACCATATATTAATCGATTTCGATAAAAACTGGATGTTCATGACGTCAATATTTGTTTTTCCAATCCTTTTATTAAAGAACAACACAAATGCGTCACTTTAACATTATGTACGAGGATATTTTGAAATTTTTCATAATGCTATAATGACGATGTGCTGAGATCGCCACTTCCAGTGGTAGGGCTCATCAGTTTAAAACTCAGTTTTGATGATGGGATCTATGACCAAGCGAGAGAACTTCTCAAATATTGTATTAAATGAAAATCATTTATTGGATCAAAAACACGTTAAAAATCAGAAAAATAAATGAAAAACGATGATATCTGCAAAAGTTTGAAAATGAGTGTCGTAGAGACTAACGCTATCCTGCAGCTAATGGTACAAAATAACTAATAAAAATAATAGTTTAAGATGATATGATGCTTCACATTGTTGATGATTCTCAAATATTGTATGAAGGTAAAGTATTCAGAATGTACAATCTTGTAAAGTGGATCTGATGAAAAAGTCGAAATTCTTCAATGATAAAACGTTCAGGGATATTAAAACTGGTAGATCCACAATAGTCATACTCCTCATCCTTATCATACATGACAAATCGTATTTTAAAATCTACTTTAAAAAGGGGCCATTCTAATTCCTTGCTTTAACCAACAGACTCCTAAGGCCGTAAGTTATTTAATGAATAATAAATAAATATTGCATTACAAATGGTTTAAGAAATATAATTTTATGGACCATTCCTCTGGTCACTACCAATATATCAGAATGAATAGCAGTAACATAAAAACAACGAGAACTACGTATATATACAAAGATTTAAATCGTTAGACCGTTACCCTTACTGTAATTAAATCGCACCGTCTTGTTTCTACACAAAATAAGTTAGCTCAGTCATTTGGAATCAGTGTACCACTAAACACAGTGTTAGCCGGAAAGTAACACACACCAGTGTTATTCGTTTTACGAAAGTTCGTGCAACATTATTGCGCAATAAATGTTAACAGTAACACAGTTTGGTTCATTAGCAAAACCAGTGTGCGGCATTTATGTTAAAACACATCGTCATTTGTTATAATATTATGTTAAAACACATTTTAAAGACATTGCAACAGTTTTTAGTGTCAGGGCACGTCTAATGGTTTAAATCTTTGTCTATACATACATAAACTTATTTGGACAATATGGAACGTAAGTAATTTTTCCTTCCCACCATCAATATAAATATTATTTTTTTCATATATGTATGTATATCATTTGGTCCTATTTATACTCACGACGTTGTCGAGATTGTCGGAACAGTAAATAACACTAGAACAGAATCAATTAAATTGGCGTGTTAGAAGGCCGACCCAGCAGAAGACGGCAAATGGGCTGAAAATGATGAATAATATACACGAAATAACCTAACAGAAAACCACCGTCGATCCTAATAACTCAGGTGCAACAAAAGTCAGAACTTTGACATTTTGGTTCACAAAATAAAACATATATTTAAAAGCTTTTAAAAGAGGTGGATGTACTCAAGTCCTCTACATTTGCTTTAAAGCCTTTGGTATATAGGAGCTTCGTAAATTATTTGTTCTTTAATAGACACTGATTTATACAATATTTACGATTAAAAAAATAATTGCTTAAAATAGTATATTGCAAACTACCGCGATCTGTAGACGTAATCTTGAAACTGATTTACGGAATTTTATCGCTTAGTTACCTTATTTTATTATTTCCCGACGTTTGTATTGCCTTGCAGCCCTCGTGGTCACAGGTTGACTCCCGTCGTAGGTTCGAACCGTGACTATAAGAGCTTTACGCGATAAAGTCTTGTTAATCAGTTTTAAAATTACATTTATAAATGTATAGTTTTGATGCAGACCATAATTAAAGTGTGAATACTGTTTATTTTGTATTTCTCATGATATACTATAGAGCATTTCCGTTTAGTATTTTTCCCTTTCTACCATCGATTTAATTTTGTTACTATAAAGTGTTCTCTTCACAATGTTGTCAAGTTGTCTGGAAGACAGTAAATAAGACTTGCACGGTAACAACTACGGTTCCGTGGAAGTCTTATTTACTGTCTTGGCGTGTTAGAAAGCCTATGCCCAGCAGTGGGCGGCAAACGGGCTGATTATAATGATGATGATAAAAGATAATAATATTATGCACAGCTTTGACATTTCGTTCTACATAATAATTATATAAATCAGAGTTTAAACCGATAACCGAGTAAAAACCAATATAATAATACAGAGGTAGAGCTCAATAGTTTAAACCCCAGTTTTGATGATGGGATCCATGACCAAGCGAGAGAACTTCTCAAATATTGTATAAAGGTAATGTATTCAGAATGTATGATTATGGGAAGTGGATCTGATGAAGAATTCGAAACTTTTTAACGTTAAAATGTTTAGGGATATCGAAACTGATGGATCCACATTATGGTCATACTTTTCATCCTTATCATAAATGAAAAACTGTACTTTAAAATCAACTTTTGAAATTGGGGCTGTTCTCATTCCTTGCTTTAACCAACAGGATGATAGTAATGTAAGTTATTTAATAAATAATTTATAAAAAAAAATTGTTACTTGGTAATGGTTCATACATATTCGTTCAAGAAATACTATTCCTCTGGTCACTATTAAAATATCGAATATATATTATTTATTCTTAAATGTATGAACACTCTCATTGAAAGTATATTCAAATAAAAAAAAACCTGACAAGCGCGAGCTGGACTCGCCCACCGAGGGTTCCGTAGGTATGTAGGAACACAATAATTATTATAAATTAGTTTAACTAATTTAGTAAAACTTTTTAAAATACACAATAATATTCGAGACCCAGTTTATGACCACGAGTAGGGTTGCTTAACCTCAATGATTGATTTCGTACTTTTTTAAGGGAAGATTTTTTTATGATTCAATGGCAAATATATAGTTTTTAGACTTTTCTCTGTATCGAAAGTATAGGTAAGACGATATACCTTGCCAAATTTCATAGTTCTTGGTCTACGGGAAGTAACCTATGAATTTTGATTTCTTTATTTGATGATGATAAAAGATAATAATAATAATATGCAGAGCGTTGACAGTTTGGTCTACATAACCATATATTAATCGATTTCGATAAAAACTGAATGTTCATGACGTCAATATTTGTTTTTCCAATCGTTTTATTAAAAAACAACACAAATGCGTCACTTTAACATTATGTACGAGGATATTTTGAAATTTTTCATAATGCTATAGTGACGATGTGCTGAGATCGCCACTTTCAGTGGTAAGGCTCATCAGTTTAAAACTCAGTTTTGATGATGGGATCTATGACCAAGCGAGAGAACTTTTCAAATATTTTATAAATTCAAATCATTTATTGGATCAAAAACACGTTAAAAATCAGAAAAATAAATGAAAAACGATGATATCTGCAAAAGTTTGAAAAAGAATGTCGTAGAGACTAACGCCATCCTGCAGCTAATGGAACAAAATAACTGACAAAAATAATAGTTTAAGATGATATGATACTTCACATTGTTGATGATTCTCAAATATTGTATGAAGGTAAAGTATTCAGAATGTACAATTTTGTGAAGTGGATCTGATGAAAAAGTCGCAACTCTTCAATGATAAAAAGTTCAGGTTTATCAAAACTGGTAGATCCACAATGGTCATACTCTTCATCCTTATCATACATGACAAATCGTATTTTAAAATCTTCTTTAAAAGGGGGCCATTCTAATTCCTTGCTTTAACCAACAGACTCCTAAGGCCGTAAGTTATTTAATGAATAATAAATAAATATTGCATTACAAATGGTTTAAGAAATATAATTTTATGGACCATTCCTCTGGTCACTACCAATATATCAGAATGAATAGCAGTAACATAAAAACAACGAGAACTACGTATATATACAAAGATTTAAATCGTTAGACCGTTACCCTTACTGTAATTAAATCGCACCGTCTTGTTTCTACACAAAATAAGTTAGCTCAGTCATTTGGAATCAGTGTACCACTAAACACAGTGTTAGCCGGAAAGTAACACACACCAGTGTTATTCGTTTTACGAAAGTTCGTGCAACATTATTGCGCAATAAATGTTAACAGTAACACAGTTTGGTTCATTAGCAAAACCAGTGTGCGGCATTTATGTTAAAACACATCGTCATTTGTTATAATATTATGTTAAAACACATTTTAAAGACATTGCAACAGTTTTTAGTGTCAGGGCACGTCTAATGGTTTAAATCTTTGTCTATACATACATAAACTTATTTGGACAATATGGAACGTAAGTAATTTTTCCTTCCCACCATCAATATAAATATTATTTTTTTCATATATGTATGTATATCATTTGGTCCTATTTATACTCACGACGTTGTCGAGATTGTCGGAACAGTAAATAACACTAGAACAGAATCAATTAAATTGGCGTGTTAGAAGGCCGACCCAGCAGAAGACGGCAAATGGGCTGAAAATGATGAATAATATACACGAAATAACCTAACAGAAAACCACCGTCGATCCTAATAACTCAGGTGCAACAAAAGTCAGAACTTTGACATTTTGGTTCACAAAATAAAACATATATTTAAAAGCTTTTAAAAGAGGTGGATGTACTCAAGTCCTCTACATTTGCTTTAAAGCCTTTGGTATATAGGAGCTTCGTAAATTATTTGTTCTTTAATAGACACTGATTTATACAATATTTACGATTAAAAAAATAATTGCTTAAAATAGTATATTGCAAACTACCGCGATCTGTAGACGTAATCTTGAAACTGATTTACGGAATTTTATCGCTTAGTTACCTTATTTTATTATTTCCCGACGTTTGTATTGCCTTGCAGCCCTCGTGGTCACAGGTTGACTCCCGTCGTAGGTTCGAACCGTGACTATAAGAGCTTTACGCGATAAAGTCTTGTTAATCAGTTTTAAAATTACATTTATAAATGTATAGTTTTGATGCAGACCATAATTAAAGTGTGAATACTGTTTATTTTGTATTTCTCATGATATACTATAGAGCATTTCCGTTTAGTATTTTTCCCTTTCTACCATCGATTTAATTTTGTTACTATAAAGTGTTCTCTTCACAATGTTGTCAAGTTGTCTGGAAGACAGTAAATAAGACTTGCACGGTAACAACTACGGTTCCGTGGAAGTCTTATTTACTGTCTTGGCGTGTTAGAAAGCCTATGCCCAGCAGTGGGCGGCAAACGGGCTGATTATAATGATGATGATAAAAGATAATAATATTATGCACAGCTTTGACATTTCGTTCTACATAATAATATATAAATCAGAGTTTAAACCGATAACCGAGTAAAAACCAATATAATAATACAGAGGTAGAGCTCAATAGTTTAAACCCCAGTTTTGATGATGGGATCCATGACCAAGCGAGAGAACTTCTCAAATATTGTATAAAGGTAATGTATTCAGAATGTATGATTATGGGAAGTGGATCTGATGAAGAATTCGAAACTTTTTAACGTTAAAATGTTTAGGGATATCGAAACTGATGGATCCACATTATGGTCATACTTTTCATCCTTATCATAAATGAAAAACTGTACTTTAAAATCAACTTTTGAAATTGGGGCTGTTCTCATTCCTTGCTTTAACCAACAGGATGATAGTAATGTAAGTTATTTAATAAATAATTTATAAAAAAAAATTGTTACTTGGTAATGGTTCATACATATTCGTTCAAGAAATACTATTCCTCTGGTCACTATTAAAATATCGAATATATATTATTTATTCTTAAATGTATGAACACTCTCATTGAAAGTATATTCAAATAAAAAAAAACCTGACAAGCGCGAGCTGGACTCGCCCACCGAGGGTTCCGTAGGTATGTAGGAACACAATAATTATTATAAATTAGTTTAACTAATTTAGTAAAACTTTTTAAAATACACAATAATATTCGAGACCCAGTTTATGACCACGAGTAGGGTTGCTTAACCTCAATGATTGATTTCGTACTTTTTTAAGGGAAGATTTTTTTATGATTCAATGGCAAATATATAGTTTTTAGACTTTTCTCTGTATCGAAAGTATAGGTAAGACGATATACCTTGCCAAATTTCATAGTTCTTGGTCTACGGGAAGTAACCTATGAATTTTGATTTCTTTATTTGATGATGATAAAAGATAATAATAATAATATGCAGAGCGTTGACAGTTTGGTCTACATAACCATATATTAATCGATTTCGATAAAAACTGAATGTTCATGACGTCAATATTTGTTTTTCCAATCGTTTTATTAAAAAACAACACAAATGCGTCACTTTAACATTATGTACGAGGATATTTTGAAATTTTTCATAATGCTATAGTGACGATGTGCTGAGATCGCCACTTTCAGTGGTAAGGCTCATCAGTTTAAAACTCAGTTTTGATGATGGGATCTATGACCAAGCGAGAGAACTTTTCAAATATTTTATAAATTCAAATCATTTATTGGATCAAAAACACGTTAAAAATCAGAAAAATAAATGAAAAACGATGATATCTGCAAAAGTTTGAAAAAGAATGTCGTAGAGACTAACGCCATCCTGCAGCTAATGGAACAAAATAACTGACAAAAATAATAGTTTAAGATGATATGATACTTCACATTGTTGATGATTCTCAAATATTGTATGAAGGTAAAGTATTCAGAATGTACAATTTTGTGAAGTGGATCTGATGAAAAAGTCGCAACTCTTCAATGATAAAAAGTTCAGGTTTATCAAAACTGGTAGATCCACAATGGTCATACTCTTCATCCTTATCATACATGACAAATCGTATTTTAAAATCTTCTTTAAAAGGGGGCCATTCTAATTCCTTGCTTTAACCAACAGACTCCTAAGGCCGTAAGTTATTTAATGAATAATAAATAAATATTGCATTACAAATGGTTTAAGAAATATAATTTTATGGACCATTCCTCTGGTCACTACCAATATATCAGAATGAATAGCAGTAACATAAAAACAACGAGAACTACGTATATATACAAAGATTTAAATCGTTAGACCGTTACCCTTACTGTAAATAAATCGCACCGTCTTGTTTCTACACAAAATAAGTTAGCTCAGTCATTTGGAATCAGTGTACCACTAAACACAGTGTTAGCCGGAAAGTAACACACACCAGTGTTATTCGTTTTACGAAAGGTCGTGCAACATTATTGCGCAATAAATGTTAACAGTAACACAGTTTGGTTCATTAGCAAAACCAGTGTGCGGCATTTATGTTAAAACACATCTTCATTTGTTATAATATTATGTTAAAACACATTTTCAAGACATTGCGACAGTTTTTAGTGTCAGGGCACGTCTAATGGTTTAAATCTTTGTCTATACATACATAAACTTATTTGGACAATATGGAACGTAATTAATTTCTCCTTGCCACCATCAATATAAATATTTTTTTTTCATATATATCATTTGGTCCTATTTATACTCACGACGTTGTCGAGATTGTCGGAACAGTAAATAACACTAGAACAGAATCAATTAAATTGGCGTGTTAGAAGGCCGACCCAGCAGTAGACGGCAAATGGGCTGAAAATGATGATTAATATACACGAAATAACCTAACAGAAAACCACCGTCGATCCTAATAACTAAGGTGCAACAAAAGTCAGAACTTTGACATTTTGGTTCACAAAATAAAACATATATTTTAAAGCTTCTAAAAGAGGTGGATGTACTCAAGTCGTCTACATTTGCTTTAAAGCCTTTGGTATATAGGAGCTTCGTAAATTATTTGTTCTTTAATAAACACTGATTTATACAATATTTACAAATAAAAAAAAAGTTACTTATAAATAGTATATTGCAAACTACCGCGATCTGTAGACGTAATTTTGAAACTGATTTACGGAATTTTATCGCTTAATTACCTTATTTTATTATTTTCCGACGTTAGTAGTGCCTTGCAGCCCTCGTGGTCACAGGTTGACTCCTGTCGTAGGTTCGAACCGTGACTATAAGAGCTTTACGCGATAAAGTCTTGTTAATCAGTTTTAAAATTACATTTATAAATGTATAGTTTTGATGCAGACCATAATTAAAGTGTGAATACTGTTTATTTTGTATTTCTCATGATATACTATAGAGCATTTCCGTTTAGTATTTTTCCCTTTCTACCATCGATTTAATTTTCTTACTATAAAGTGTTCTCTTCACAATGTTGTCAAGTTGTCTGGAAGACAGTAAATAAGACTTGCACGGTAACAACTACGGTTCCGTGGAAGTCTTATTTACTGTCTTGGCGTGTTAGAAAGCCTATGCCCAGCAGTGGGCGGCAAACGGGCTGATTATGATGATAAAAGATAATTATAATATGCAGAGCTTTGACATTTTGGTCTACATAATAATATATAAATCAGAGTATAAACCGATAACCGAGTAAAAACCAATGTATTATAACAGAGATAGAGCTCAATAGTTTAAACCCCAGTTTTAATAATGGGATCCATGACCAAGCGAGAGAACTTCTCAAATATTGTATAAAGGTAAAGTATTCAGAATGTATGATTATGGGAAGTGGATCTGATGAAGAAGTCGAAACTTTTCAACGTTAAAATGTTTAGGGATATCGAAACTGATGGATCCACATTATGGTCATACTTTTCATCCTTATCATATATGACAAACTGTACTTTAAAATCAATTTTTAAAATTGGGGCTGTTCTCATTCCTTGCTTTAACCAACAGGATACTAATGATGTAAGTTATTCAATAAATAATTTATAAAAAAAAATTGTTACATGGTAATGGTTCACACATATTCCTTTGGTCACTATTAAAATATCGAATATATATTATTTATTATTAAATGTATGAATACTCTCATCGAAAGTATATCCAAATATAAAAATAACCTGACAAGCGCGAGCTAGACTCGCCCACCGAGGGTTCCGTAGGTATGTAGGAACACCATAATTATTATAAATTAGTTTAACTGATTAAGTAAAACTTTTTAAAATGCACAATTTTATTCGAGACCCAGTTTATGACCACGAGTAAGGTTGCTTAACCTCAATGATGCTCTTTAGCGATAAGACCGCCAATTGTCACTTTGTGTTTAGTGTTTATCTTTATGTTGTTATTTTTATATTTAAGATGTGCAATAAAGCATTTTCTATCTATCTATCTGTTGATTTTGTACTTTTTTAAGGGACGATTTTTATGATTCAATGGCAAATATATAGATTTATAGACTTTTCTCTGTATCGAAAGTATAGGTAAGACGATATACCTTGCCAAATTTCATAGTTCTTGGTCTACGGGAAGTAACCTATGAATTTTGATTCCTTTATTTGATAATGATAAAAGATAATAATAATAATATGCAGAGCGTTGACAGTTTGGTCTACATAACCATATATTAATCGATTTCGATAAAAACTGGATGTTCATGACGTCAATATTTGTTTTTCCAATCCTTTTATTAAAGAACAACACAAATGCGTCACTTTAACATTATGTACGAGGATATTTTGAAATTTTTCATAATGCTATAATGACGATGTGCTGAGATCGCCACTTCCAGTGGTAGGGCTCATCAGTTTAAAACTCAGTTTTGATGATGGGATCTATGACCAAGCGAGAAAACTTCTCAAATATTGTATTAAATGAAAATCATTTATTGGATCAAAAACACGTTAAAAATCAGAAAAATAAATGAAAAACGATGATATCTGCAAAAGTTTGAAAATGAGTGTCGTAGAGACTAACGCTATCCTGCAGCTAATGGTACAAAATAACTAATAAAAATAATAGTTTAAGATGATATGATGCTTCACATTGTTGATGATTCTCAAATATTGTATGAAGGTAAAGTATTCAGAATGTACAATCTTGTAAAGTGGTTCTGATGAAAAAGTCGAAATTCTTCAATGATAAAACGTTCAGGGATATTAAAACTGGTAGATCCACAATAGTCATACTCCTCATCCTTATCATACATGACAAATCGTATTTTAAAATCTACTTTAAAAAGGGGCCATTCTAATTCCTTGCTTTAACCAACAGACTCCTAAGGCCGTAAGTTATTTAATGAATAATAAATAAATATTGCATTACAAATGGTTTAAGAAATATAATTTTATGGACCATTCCTCTGGTCACTACCAATATATCAGAATGAATAGCAGTAACATAAAAACAACGAGAACTACGTATATATACAAAGATTTAAATCGTTAGACCGTTACCCTTACTGTAATTAAATCGCACCGTCTTGTTTCTACACAAAATAAGTTAGCTCAGTCATTTGGAATCAGTGTACCACTAAACACAGTGTTAGCCGGAAAGTAACACACACCAGTGTTATTCGTTTTACGAAAGTTCGTGCAACATTATTGCGCAATAAATGTTAACAGTAACACAGTTTGGTTCATTAGCAAAACCAGTGTGCGGCATTTATGTTAAAACACATCGTCATTTGTTATAATATTATGTTAAAACACATTTTAAAGACATTGCAACAGTTTTTAGTGTCAGGGCACGTCTAATGGTTTAAATCTTTGTCTATACATACATAAACTTATTTGGACAATATGGAACGTAAGTAATTTCTCCTTCCCACCATCAATATAAATATTATTTTTTTCATATATGTATGTATATCATTTGGTCCTATTTATACTCACGACGTTGTCGAGATTGTCGGAACAGTAAATAACACTAGAACAGAATCAATTAAATTGGCGTGTTAGAAGGCCGACCCAGCAGAAGACGGCAAATGGGCTGAAAATGATGAATAATATACACGAAATAACCTAACAGAAAACCACCGTCGATCCTAATAACTCAGGTGCAACAAAAGTCAGAACTTTGACATTTTGGTTCACAAAATAAAACATATATTTAAAAGCTTTTAAAAGAGGTGGATGTACTCAAGTCCTCTACATTTGCTTTAAAGCCTTTGGTATATAGGAGCTTCGTAAATTATTTGTTCTTTAATAGACACTGATTTATACAATATTTACGATTAAAAAAATAATTGCTTAAAATAGTATATTGCAAACTACCGCGATCTGTAGACGTAATCTTGAAACTGATTTACGGAATTTTATCGCTTAGTTACCTTATTTTATTATTTCCCGACGTTTGTATTGCCTTGCAGCCCTCGTGGTCACAGGTTGACTCCCGTCGTAGGTTCGAACCGTGACTATAAGAGCTTTACGCGATAAAGTCTTGTTAATCAGTTTTAAAATTACATTTATAAATGTATAGTTTTGATGCAGACCATAATTAAAGTGTGAATACTGTTTATTTTGTATTTCTCATGATATACTATAGAGCATTTCCGTTTAGTATTTTTCCCTTTCTACCATCGATTTAATTTTCTTACTATAAAGTGTTCTCTTCACAATGTTGTCAAGTTGTCTGGAAGACAGTAAATAAGACTTGCACGGTAACAACTACGGTTCCGTGGAAGTCTTATTTACTGTCTTGGCGTGTTAGAAAGCCTATGCCCAGCAGTGGGCGGCAAACGGGCTGATTATAATGATGATGATAAAAGATAATAATATTATGCACAGCTTTGACATTTCGTTCTACATAATAATATATAAATCAGAGTTTAAACCGATAACCGAGTAAAAACCAATATAATAATACAGAGGTAGAGCTCAATAGTTTAAACCCCAGTTTTGATGATGGGATCCATGACCAAGCGAGAGAACTTCTCAAATATTGTATAAAGGTAATGTATTCAGAATGTATGATTATGGGAAGTGGATCTGATGAAGAATTCGAAACTTTTTAACGTTAAAATGTTTAGGGATATCGAAACTGATGGATCCACATTATGGTCATACTTTTCATCCTTATCATAAATGAAAAACTGTACTTTAAAATCAACTTTTGAAATTGGGGCTGTTCTCATTCCTTGCTTTAACCAACAGGATGATAGTAATGTAAGTTATTTAATAAATAATTTATAAAAAAAAATTGTTACTTGGTAATGGTTCATACATATTCGTTCAAGAAATACTATTCCTCTGGTCACTATTAAAATATCGAATATATATTATTTATTCTTAAATGTATGAACACTCTCATTGAAAGTATATTCAAATAAAAAAAAACCTGACAAGCGCGAGCTGGACTCGCCCACCGAGGGTTCCGTAGGTATGTAGGAACACAATAATTATTATAAATTAGTTTAACTAATTTAGTAAAACTTTTTAAAATACACAATAATATTCGAGACCCAGTTTATGACCACGAGTAGGGTTGCTTAACCTCAATGATTGATTTCGTACTTTTTTAAGGGAAGATTTTTTTATGATTCAATGGCAAATATATAGTTTTTAGACTTTTCTCTGTATCGAAAGTATAGGTAAGACGATATACCTTGCCAAATTTCATAGTTCTTGGTCTACGGGAAGTAACCTATGAATTTTGATTTCTTTATTTGATGATGATAAAAGATAATAATAATAATATGCAGAGCGTTGACAGTTTGGTCTACATAACCATATATTAATCGATTTCGATAAAAACTGAATGTTCATGACGTCAATATTTGTTTTTCCAATCGTTTTATTAAAAAACAACACAAATGCGTCACTTTAACATTATGTACGAGGATATTTTGAAATTTTTCATAATGCTATAGTGACGATGTGCTGAGATCGCCACTTTCAGTGGTAAGGCTCATCAGTTTAAAACTCAGTTTTGATGATGGGATCTATGACCAAGCGAGAGAACTTTTCAAATATTTTATAAATTCAAATCATTTATTGGATCAAAAACACGTTAAAAATCAGAAAAATAAATGAAAAACGATGATATCTGCAAAAGTTTGAAAAAGAATGTCGTAGAGACTAACGCCATCCTGCAGCTAATGGAACAAAATAACTGACAAAAATAATAGTTTAAGATGATATGATACTTCACATTGTTGATGATTCTCAAATATTGTATGAAGGTAAAGTATTCAGAATGTACAATTTTGTGAAGTGGATCTGATGAAAAAGTCGCAACTCTTCAATGATAAAAAGTTCAGGTTTATCAAAACTGGTAGATCCACAATGGTCATACTCTTCATCCTTATCATACATGACAAATCGTATTTTAAAATCTTCTTTAAAAGGGGGCCATTCTAATTCCTTGCTTTAACCAACAGACTCCTAAGGCCGTAAGTTATTTAATGAATAATAAATAAATATTGCATTACAAATGGTTTAAGAAATATAATTTTATGGACCATTCCTCTGGTCACTACCAATATATCAGAATGAATAGCAGTAACATAAAAACAACGAGAACTACGTATATATACAAAGATTTAAATCGTTAGACCGTTACCCTTACTGTAAATAAATCGCACCGTCTTGTTTCTACACAAAATAAGTTAGCTCAGTCATTTGGAATCAGTGTACCACTAAACACAGTGTTAGCCGGAAAGTAACACACACCAGTGTTATTCGTTTTACGAAAGGTCGTGCAACATTATTGCGCAATAAATGTTAACAGTAACACAGTTTGGTTCATTAGCAAAACCAGTGTGCGGCATTTATGTTAAAACACATCTTCATTTGTTATAATATTATGTTAAAACACATTTTCAAGACATTGCGACAGTTTTTAGTGTCAGGGCACGTCTAATGGTTTAAATCTTTGTCTATACATACATAAACTTATTTGGACAATATGGAACGTAATTAATTTCTCCTTGCCACCATCAATATAAATATTTTTTTTTCATATATATCATTTGGTCCTATTTATACTCACGACGTTGTCGAGATTGTCGGAACAGTAAATAACACTAGAACAGAATCAATTAAATTGGCGTGTTAGAAGGCCGACCCAGCAGTAGACGGCAAATGGGCTGAAAATGATGATTAATATACACGAAATAACCTAACAGAAAACCACCGTCGATCCTAATAACTAAGGTGCAACAAAAGTCAGAACTTTGACATTTTGGTTCACAAAATAAAACATATATTTTAAAGCTTCTAAAAGAGGTGGATGTACTCAAGTCGTCTACATTTGCTTTAAAGCCTTTGGTATATAGGAGCTTCGTAAATTATTTGTTCTTTAATAAACACTGATTTATACAATATTTACAAATAAAAAAAAAGTTACTTATAAATAGTATATTGCAAACTACCGCGATCTGTAGACGTAATTTTGAAACTGATTTACGGAATTTTATCGCTTAATTACCTTATTTTATTATTTTCCGACGTTAGTAGTGCCTTGCAGCCCTCGTGGTCACAGGTTGACTCCTGTCGTAGGTTCGAACCGTGACTATAAGAGCTTTACGCGATAAAGTCTTGTTAATCAGTTTTAAAATTACATTTATAAATGTATAGTTTTGATGCAGACCATAATTAAAGTGTGAATACTGTTTATTTTGTATTTCTCATGATATACTATAGAGCATTTCCGTTTAGTATTTTTCCCTTTCTACCATCGATTTAATTTTCTTACTATAAAGTGTTCTCTTCACAATGTTGTCAAGTTGTCTGGAAGACAGTAAATAAGACTTGCACGGTAACAACTACGGTTCCGTGGAAGTCTTATTTACTGTCTTGGCGTGTTAGAAAGCCTATGCCCAGCAGTGGGCGGCAAACGGGCTGATTATGATGATAAAAGATAATTATAATATGCAGAGCTTTGACATTTTGGTCTACATAATAATATATAAATCAGAGTATAAACCGATAACCGAGTAAAAACCAATGTATTATAACAGAGATAGAGCTCAATAATAGTTTAAACCCCAGTTTTAATAATGGGATCCATGACCAAGCGAGAGAACTTCTCAAATATTGTATAAAGGTAAAGTATTCAGAATGTATGATTATGGGAAGTGGATCTGATGAAGAAGTCGAAACTTTTCAACGTTAAAATGTTTAGGGATATCGAAACTGATGGATCCACATTATGGTCATACTTTTCATCCTTATCATATATGACAAACTGTACTTTAAAATCAATTTTTAAAATTGGGGCTGTTCTCATTCCTTGCTTTAACCAACAGGATACTAATGATGTAAGTTATTCAATAAATAATTTATAAAAAAAAAATTGTTACATGGTAATGGTTCACACATATTCCTCTGGTCACTATTAAAATATCGAATATATATTATTTATTATTAAATGTATGAATACTCTCATCGAAAGTATATCCAAATATAAAAATAACCTGACAAGCGCGAGCTAGACTCGCCCACCGAGGGTTCCGTAGGTATGTAGGAACACCATAATTATTATAAATTAGTTTAACTGATTAAGTAAAACTTTTTAAAATGCACAATTTTATTCGAGACCCAGTTTATGACCACGAGTAAGGTTGCTTAACCTCAATGATGCTCTTTAGCGATAAGACCGCCAATTGTCACTTTGTGTTTAGTGTTTATCTTTATGTTGTTATTTTTATATTTAAGATGTGCAATAAAGCATTTTCTATCTATCTATCTGTTGATTTTGTACTTTTTTAAGGGACGATTTTTATGATTCAATGGCAAATATATAGATTTATAGACTTTTCTCTGTATCGAAAGTATAGGTAAGACGATATACCTTGCCAAATTTCATAGTTCTTGGTCTACGGGAAGTAACCTATGAATTTTGATTCCTTTATTTGATAATGATAAAAGATAATAATAATAATATGCAGAGCGTTGACAGTTTGGTCTACATAACCATATATTAATCGATTTCGATAAAAACTGGATGTTCATGACGTCAATATTTGTTTTTCCAATCCTTTTATTAAAGAACAACACAAATGCGTCACTTTAACATTATGTACGAGGATATTTTGAAATTTTTCATAATGCTATAATGACGATGTGCTGAGATCGCCACTTCCAGTGGTAGGGCTCATCAGTTTAAAACTCAGTTTTGATGATGGGATCTATGACCAAGCGAGAGAACTTCTCAAATATTGTATTAAATGAAAATCATTTATTGGATCAAAAACACGTTAAAAATCAGAAAAATAAATGAAAAACGATGATATCTGCAAAAGTTTGAAAATGAGTGTCGTAGAGACTAACGCTATCCTGCAGCTAATGGTACAAAATAACTAATAAAAATAATAGTTTAAGATGATATGATGCTTCACATTGTTGATGATTCTCATATATTGTATGAAGGTAAAGTATTCAGAATGTACAATCTTGTAAAGTGGATCTGATGAAAAAGTCGAAATTCTTCAATGATAAAACGTTCAGGGATATTAAAACTGGTAGATCCACAATAGTCATACTCCTCATCCTTATCATACATGACAAATCGTATTTTAAAATCTACTTTAAAAAGGGGCCATTCTAATTCCTTGCTTTAACCAACAGACTCCTAAGGCCGTAAGTTATTTAATGAATAATAAATAAATATTGCATTACAAATGGTTTAAGAAATATAATTTTATGGACCATTCCTCTGGTCACTACCAATATATCAGAATGAATAGCAGTAACATAAAAACAACGAGAACTACGTATATATACAAAGATTTAAATCGTTAGACCGTTACCCTTACTGTAATTAAATCGCACCGTCTTGTTTCTACACAAAATAAGTTAGCTCAGCCATTTGGAATCAGTGTACCACTAAACACAGTGTTAGCCGGAAAGTAACACACACCAGTGTTATTCGTTTTACGAAAGTTCGTGCAACATTATTGCGCAATAAATGTTAACAGTAACACAGTTTGGTTCATTAGCAAAACCAGTGTGCGGCATTTATGTTAAAACACATCTTCATTTGTTATAATATTATGTTAAAACACATTTTCAAGACATTGCGACAGTTTTTAGTGTCAGGGCACGTCTAATGGTTTAAATCTTTGTCTATACATACATAAACTCATTTAAACAATATCGAACGTAAGTCATTTCTTCTTCCCACCATCAATATAAATATTATTTTTTTCATATATATCATTTGGTCCTATTTATACTTACGAGATTGTCGGAGCAGTAAATAACACTAGTACAGAATCAATTAAATTGGCGTGTTGGAAGGCCGACCCAGCAGTGGACGGCAAATGGGCTGATAATAATGATGATAAAAGATAATAATACAAATTTGCAGAGCTTTGACAGTTTGGTCTACATAACCATATATTAATCGATTTCGATAAAAACTGGATGTTCATGACGTCAGTATTTATTTTTCCAATTTTTTATTAAAAACAACACAAATGTCACAAATTAAAAACTTTTGCCGTGGGGTGCCGGCAGTAGAATGTTACCCCTCCTCTCCTACCCGTGGATGCAGTAAGAGCCTGCTAAGAGACACCTCCGGAAGATGGGCAGCAGCGTCTTTCCATATATCAACATCCCGTACTGCGCTCACCAACCCGCCTGCCAAGCGCGGTGAGTATGGCAACTACCCCTCATGGAGATCCATGAGGGAGGCCTTAGTTCAGTAGTGGACGTTTCACGGCTGAAATGATGATGATGAACACAAATGCGTCACTTAAACATTATGTACAAGGATAATTCGAAAATTTGCATAATGCTATAGCGACAACGATGTTCTGAGATTGCCTTGAAAGGCAAAATATTATTAAGAATTTGCATGAATTCACTTCCAGAGGTAGGGCTCAATATTTAAAACTCAGTTTTGATAATGGGATCCATGACTAAGCGAGAGAATTTTCTCGAATATTGTATGAAGTTAAAGTTTTCAGATTGTATGATTTTGTAAAGTGGTCAAAACTCTTGAGTGCATAAAAGTTCAGTGATATCAAAACTGGTTGATCCACATATGGTTATACTCTACATCCTTCTCTTACTTAACAAACAGTATGGATTTTAAAAATCCATTTTTAAAAATGGGGCCATTCTGATTCCTTGCTTCAACCAACAGCCTTCTGAGGAGGTAAGTTATTTAATAAATAACTTATTACAAATGGTTTAAGAAATATCATTTTATGGCCTATTCCTCTGAAACTACCAAAATATCAGAATGAATAGCAATGACATAAAAAAAACGAGAACTACGTATATACACAAAGATTTAAATCGTTAGACCGCTACCCTTACTGTAATGACATTGCTCCATCTTATTTCCACACAAAATGAGTTAGCTCACTCATTTGGAATCAGTGTACCTCTAAACACAGTGTTAGCCGGAAAGTAACACACACCAGTGTTATTCGTTTCACGAAAGTTCGTGCAACATTATTGCGCAATAAATGTTAACAGTAACACAGTTTGGTTCATTGGCAAAACCAGAGTGCATGCGTCGCTATTAATGTTAAAACACATTTTAAAGACATTGTAACAGTTTTTAGTGTCAGGGCACGTCTAATGGTTAAAATCTTTGTCTATACCTACATAAAATCATTTGGACAATATGGTACGTAAGTAGTTTCTCCTTCCCACCATCAATATAAATAATAGTTTTCTCATATTTATCAGTGGTCCTATTTATACTTACGATGTTCTCGAGATTGTCGGAACAGTAAATAACACTAGTACATAATCAATTAAATTCGCGCGTTAGAAGGCCAACCCAGCAGTGGATGGCAAATGGGCTGATAATGATGATCAATATACACGAAATATCGTAACAAAAAACCACCATCGAATCCACCATCGGGCAAAACCAGATGACGAAGCTGAAGAAGGAAGATTGCAGCATAACGTCAAGTGAAGCCGAAGTTTTAAGGTAAGTCGAAAGGTTCTATGGAGAGCTCTACGATTTGGTCACTAAACCTGTTTGCAGCTCGGCCAACGACCCAAGAGCCAAACTGGCCCGACATTATACCGAAGATATCCCGGTCATCAACCTGTACGAGATCAGGATGCCCTTAAAACAGCTTAAGTATGACAAGGCGCCGGGTGAGGACGGAATCACTTCAGAGCTTCTGAGAGCAGGTGGATCATGGGTACTTAAAGTCCTTCAGAAGTTCTTTAATTCCGCCTTGCTTGAAGGTACGACGCCAAAAATATGAAACGAGTTGTTTTTCAAGAAAGGTGCCAACACCTTGCTTAAGAATAACAGACCCACCTCGCTTTTGAGCCATATTTATAAGCTATTTTCAAGGATCATCGCGAACCGTTTCGAACGCAGGTTTGATGACTTCCAGCTTCCCGAACAAGCTGGGTTCCGAAAAGGCTACAGTACCATAGACCTCATACGTACGCTGCGGCAAGTCATTCAAAAGACCGAAAAGTATATCTTGCCGCTATGTCTCGCGTTTGTGGACTATAATAAAGCCTTCGATTTGATCAAAACATGGGCGGTGCTTTAGTCTCTCCAACGATGCCAAATTGACTATCGGTACATTGAAGTGTTGAAGTGTTTGTTTACAAACGCCACTATGTCAGTCCGAATACAAGAACAGAGCTTGAAGGCGATTCTATTATTTACAAAGTATAACTTTGTAAATAAAATAATTTAAAGAATAACCATTAACGCGTCAGTAAATGAATTTTCGATAAACCTTTGTTATTCATTTTAAATGCTGGGTTAAAATCTGAAAACCTACTAACTACAATTAATAAATTCCTATCTGAATTTACACAAAACATAGGTGTATGAGAATCAGGTTTATAACAATACATTGTTCTATTAAATATTGTGATGGTATTGAACTAAGATTTATACCTACCCTGCATAGTTCTTTACCCGCGGAGTGGGGCACTGGTGACTTGTAATACAGGTTTCTATAAACCTATCTCAGGCACCAGTCCCTCACAAAACAGGTTAAATACATAATAGTTCTTAAAGATTAAATATGTATCAATTTAAGTTAAAATAATATTATTGTAAGTGGATAAATAAATATTATTTTGATTTGATTTTGATATTAATGATCGATCGTCGTGTCGACAACGCCTGGAAGAGCTACTGGTCCATGAAAGAGCACATGAAGGGAAACCTTCATCTGACACTGAAGCGCAGACTCATTGACATGACTGTGTATTCTGCCCATCCTAACCAATGGTGCGCAGACATGGTTACTGACCAAGTTGCAAAAGTCAAAACTCAAGATCTGCCTGAGGGCAATGGAGCGTAGCATTCTGGGTTTCTGGCTAATTGATCGCGTTACGAATACGACGTTACGCTCTCTAACCGGTATTGCCGACGTTGGAGTCAAGACGGCCAAACTCAAATGGCTGTGGGCTGGACACATCCGTCGAATGAATTCAGAAAGATGGACTAGTCTATCAACGACATGGGTCCCACAAGAAAGTCGTAGTCGTGGCCGTCCACGAAAGCGCTGGCAGGACGATCTTAATACCTTCCGAGAAGATTGGTGGGACATCGCTCTTGATAGAGACGAGTATAGGGATTTGGGGGAGGCATCTGCCCAGCAGTTGGACAAAAGCCTATACGGACAAAAAAAATATTTATTCAATTGTTTTATGTTTATGTATTATATTTTCGGGTAAAATGCCTTTGTACCTAATCTATGACTATTTAATTATTTATTCATGTTAGTTTTATTTCTTTACTCTCTAATATTTTGCGCCACAATAAAGCGTCCTTTATTTTCCTGTCCATCCCAAGGTAGCCTGGAAGGATCGCTCGTAGCGATAAGGCCGCCTTATGTACTGCTGTGTTGTTTTTGCATTCCAAATTGTTTATGTTATCTTAATGTGTGTGAACACCACCAAAATATTTGAAATTTTAACAAACCATAATAATATATCTTTTATGTATTTCTCATATATGTTAAGCATTTAACAGATCGGCGTAAAAAAAAAAACAATCCAAGGTATACACATAATATGGACCAAATGCATCATTTCTCCGCACGATGTTTTCGAGATGGCTGTAAGACTGTAAATAAGACCTAACAGTGAATAAGTTTTTAGGCGATTATTGCATCTTTAAGCATTTGCATTCAGAAGATAGGATTTCGTGAAGTATACCCGATGAAGAAGACCACAGTGAGCCATCGAATCTCTTCAATGTTAAAAAGGTTAGGGATATCGAAACTGGTAAATCCAGTTCTGGTTATAATCATCATTCAAATAATAACATTAAATATCAATCCGATGTAATCCCCTGCTTTAACCAACAGGTTGTTGTGGTAAGTTATATGTATATTACTAGCGGACTCAGCAGACGTCGTCCTGCCAGTTGATTTAGAGACATACTGATAGCAGTGCTATCCACCGGGTTCAATTGTGTCTGTCCATCTGTTTACGAAGAGTAAGATGTACCGCTGTAATTATTTTGTCGCGCGACAGTTTAAATTGCACCACAACTCGTAAGATATTGATTTAAATTTTTGGTTTAAAAAGCAAATATGTTCTACGTGAACTACTTAAGACGGATAGACAGACAGACGCGGCGGATGACTTTTTTGTAATATGTAAGAATGTATTACAAATGGCTCATGATATATAATAACATGGACCAATCCTCTGATCACTACCGAAATATCAGAATAATTAAAGATGAAATATTTATAATATTATTCACAATGAAAATACGTTTATACCTACATAACAGTTGAGCAATAATGTTGCATAATAGGTACGTCAATGTGACAGCAACAACAATACTGCTCCCTTAGATAAAGTTCATATGTGAATTAGTCCCGTTAAATACTGCTTTGCTGCAACAAATACATTATCAAGAACTATCTCAAACATTGCACAGATGAGTGTTGCCAATACTTTGTTTATCCCCATGATAAAACAGCTGAAATAACAAAATAGCATAACCTCAAAATTAATTTTTACTACAACCACAAACAAAATATTGATAGCATTGTAATAGTGGCAACAAGAATGAAATAGTGGTGTGTTCCGTTTCTTGCAGAACAATCCATCTTCAAGTTTTGTTGATACCATCTAAAAACAACTTACCTTATACCTTATAGGTAGAAAATAATTGGAACCATACGACCAAATTGATAGCAGTTGCTTATTATATTTAACATTATATTTTTTATTGTTTCGTTAGTAAATTCATTAAGTGAATGTTGTGCAAGTCAACCTAAAACATACATGCCCTTAAAAATTAAAAAAACACATTTCAATTCCTTGTTTTTAGGAACAGCAAAAGGCTGCTCAGGTAAGTTTAAAGTTGTTGTAAATTCATTATTTGGACTGTATTCTTTGATCACTAACAAAAATCTAAAATAAACCAGAAAAATAAAAAACTAGTTATTTTTAAATTTAAGTATGCTTCAAAAACAACGAAAAGACGTACCCTGAGAGACATTGAAGACGAGGACGAGAATTTCTCAAATTATCATATAACTACAGCGCCAACCCGTGCTTAGATCGCCTTGAAAACTCTACAGGCGGGACGCAGAATAGATATACAACTTATGTATAAATCTTTATGGTCCATATGGCGCCTCAGCAGTTTTTAAATTTTTACATTCGATATATGTATTTACTTGCTGTCCCGGCTAACTTCGTATCGCAACTTACAAATTACCCTACAACTACCATCCTACAACTACCCTACAACTATGCAAAATTTAAAGTTTTTATAGTGAAGAATCACGATTTTTTCATACGAAGATTCATCCACTATTGTAACCCCTTCTGATTTAATTTACGCAACAGCCAGCATCCCACGGCAACCGCACGGTACCATATATGCCTAACCAAAAAAAACAGCCTTGATACGTATTCCTATAATGCAAAGCCATGACCTTTTAGTCTGCACGACAATATAACTGACTTCTTAAAAAGATGGTTGTCCTCAAGTCGTCTTGTTTTTTTTTATATTTGTTGTAGCTTCTTAAAAGTATTAAATAAAATTAGGTTTGAATTGATGCACTTCCAGATTACTGGGATCCTTTTTTTAACTCCTATGTGGCATGTAATGGCATCCACAAGCAACCAATTGAGAGAACTCAAATGTTTAAGGCAAACATATAGACGATTTTGGCATCTCCTGAATGTAAATGCCTAACATGTAAATTGAAATGAAATGATGTGTATCTATTTTCAAAACAAAAATTTGTCTCCCGGTGGCGACTGAACTTGTCATCGGCTATTATACAACAGACCCACGGAGGTCGTATGTACAAGGATAATTCGAAAATTTGCATAATGCTATAGCGACAACGATGTTCTGAGATTGCCTTGAAAGGCAAAATATTATTAAGAATTTGCATGAATTCACTTCCAGAGGTAGGGCTCAATATTTAAAACTCAGTTTTGATAATGGGATCCATGACTAAGCGAGAGAATTTTCTCGAATATTGTATGAAGTTAAAGTTTTCAGATTGTATGATTTTGTAAAGTGGTCAAAACTCTTGAGTGCATAAAAGTTCAGTGATATCAAAACTGGTTGATCCACATATGGTTATACTCTACATCCTTCTCTTACTTAACAAACAGTATGGATTTTAAAAATCCATTTTTAAAAATGGGGCCATTCTGATTCCTTGCTTCAACCAACAGCCTTCTGAGGAGGTAAGTTATTTAATAAATAACTTATTACAAATGGTTTAAGAAATATCATTTTATGGCCTATTCCTCTGAAACTACCAAAATATCAGAATGAATAGCAATGACATAAAAAAAACGAGAACTACGTAGATACACAAAGATTTAAATCGTTAGACCGCTACCCTTACTGTAATGACATTGCTCCATCTTATTTCCACACAAAATGAGTTAGCTCACTCATTTGGAATCAGTGTACCTCTAAACACAGTGTTAGCCGGAAAGTAACACACACCAGTGTTATTCGTTTCACGAAAGTTCGTGCAACATTATTGCGCAATAAATGTTAACAGTAACACAGTTTGGTTCATTGGCAAAACCAGAGTGCATGCGTCGCTATTAATGTTAAAACACATTTTAAAGACATTGTAACAGTTTTTAGTGTCAGGGCACGTCTAATGGTTAAAATCTTTGTCTATACCTACATAAAATCATTTGGACAATATGGTACGTAAGTAGTTTCTCCTTCCCACCATCAATATAAATAATAGTTTTCTCATATTTATCAGTGGTCCTATTTATACTTACGATGTTCTCGAGATTGTCGGAACAGTAAATAACACTAGTACATAATCAATTAAATTCGCGCGTTAGAAGGCCAACCCAGCAGTGGATGGCAAATGGGCTGATAATGATGATCAATATACACGAAATATCGTAACAAAAAACCACCATCGAATCCACCATCGGGCAAAACCAGATGACGAAGCTGAAGAAGGAAGATTGCAGCATAACGTCAAGTGAAGCCGAAGTTTTAAGGGAAGTCGAAAGGTTCTATGGAGAGCTCTACGATTTGGTCACTAAACCTGTTTGCAGCTCGGCCAACGACCCAAGAGCCAAACTGGCCCGACATTATACCGAAGATATCCCGGTCATCAACCTGTACGAGATCAGGATGGCCTTGAAACAGCTTAAGTATGACAAGGCGCCGGGTGAGGACGGAATCACTTCAGAGCTTCTGAGAGCAGGTGGATCATCGGTACTTAACGTCCTTCAGAAGTTCTTTAATTCCGCCTTGCTTGAAGGTACGACGCCAAAAATATGAAACTAGTTATTTTTCAAGAAAGGTGACAACACCTTGCTTAAGAATAATAGACCCACATCGCTTTTGAGCCATATTTATAAGCTATTTTCAAGTTTCGAACGCAGGTTTGATGACTTCCAGCCTCCCGAACAAGCCGGGTTCCGAAAAGGCTACAGTACCATAGACCTCATACGTACGCTGCGGCAAGTCATTCAAAAGAACGAAAAGTATATCTTGCCGCTATGTATCGCGTTTGTGGACTATAATAAAGCCTTCGATTTGATCAAAACATGGGCGGTGCTTTAGTCTCTCCAACGATGCCAAATTGACTATCGGTACATTGAAGTGTTGAAGTGTTTGTTTACAAACGCCACTATGTCAGTCCGAATACAAGAACAGAGCTCGAAGGCGATTCTATTATTTACAAAGTACAACTTTGTAAATAAGATAATTTAAAGAATAACCATTAACGCGCCAGTAAATGAATTTTCGATAAACCTTTGTTATTCATTTTAAATGCTGGGTTAAAATCTGAAAACCTACTAACTACAATTGATAAATTCCTATCTGAATTTGCACAAAACATAGGTGTATGAGAACCAGGTTTATAACAATACATTGTTCTATTAATGATCGGTCGTCGTGTCGACAACGCCTGGAAGAGCTACTGGTCCATGAAAGAGCACATGAAGGGAAACCTTCATCTGACACTGAAGCGCAGACTCATTGACATGTGTATTCTGCCCATCCTAACCAATGGTGCGCTGACATGGTTACTGACCAAGTTGCAAAAGTCAAAACTCAAGATCTGCCTGAGGGCAATGGAGCGTAGCATTCTGGGTTTCTGGCTAATTGATCGCGTTACGAATACGACGTTACGCTCTCTAACCGGTATTGCCGACGTTGGAGTCAAGACGGCCAAACTCAAATGGCTGTGGGCTGGACACATCCGTCGAATGAATTCAGAAAGATGGACTAGTCTATCAACGACATGGGTCCCACAAGAAAGTCGTAGTCGTGACCGTCCACGAAAGCGCTGGCAGGACGATCTTAATACCTTCCGAGAAGATTGGTGGGACATCGCTCTTGATAGAGACGAGTATAGGGATTTGGGGGAGGCATCTGGCCAGCAGTTGGACAAAAGTCTATACGGACAAAAAAATATATTTATTCAATTGTTTTATGTTTATGTATTATATTTTCGGGTAAAATGCCTTTGTACCTAATCTATGACTATTTAATTATTTATTCATGTTAGTTTTATTTCTTTACTCTCTAATATTTTGCGCCACAATATAGCGTCCTTTATTTTCCTGTCCATCCCAAGGTAGCCTGGAAGGATCGCTCATAGCGATAAGGCCGCCCTATGTACTGCTGTGTTGTTTTTGCATTCCAAATTGTTTATGTTATCTTAATGTGTGTGAACACCACCAAAATATTTGAAATTTTAACAAACCATAATAATATATCTTTTATGTATTTCTCATATATGTTAAGCATTTAACAGATCGGCGTAGAAAAAAAAACAATCCAAGGTATACACATAATATGACCCAAATGCATCATTTCTCCGCACGATGTTTTCGAGATGGCTGTAAGACTGTAAATAAGACCTAACAGTGAATAAGTTTTTAGGCGATTATTGCATCTTTAAGCATTTGCATTCAGAAGATAGGATTTCGTGAAGTATACCCGATGAAGAAGACCACAGTGAGCTATCGAAACTCTTCAATATTAAAAAGTTTAGGGATATCGAAACTGGTAAATCCAGTTCTGGTTATAATCATCATTCAAATAATAACATTAAATATCAATCCGATGTAATCCCCTGCTCTAACCAACAGGTTGTTGTGGTAAGTTATATACATATTACTAGCGGACTCAGCAGACGTCGTCCTGCCAGTTGATTTCGAGACATACTGATAGCAGTGCTATCCACCGGGTTCAATTGAGTCTGTCCATCTGTTTACGAAGAGTTAGATGTACCGCTGTAATTATTTTGTCGCGCGACAGTTTAAATTGCACCACAACTCGTAAGATATTGATATAAATTTTTGGTTTAAAAAGCAAATATGTTCTACGTGAACTACTTAAGACGGATAGACAGACAGACGCGGCGGATGACTTTTTTGTAATATGTAAGAATGTATTACAAATGGCTCAAGAAATATAATAACATGGACCAATACTCTGATCACTACCGAAATATCAGAATAATTAAAGATGAAATATTTATAATATTATTAACAACAAAAATACGTTTATACCTATGTACATAACAGTTGAACAATAATGTTGCATAATAGGTACGTCAATGTGACAGCAACAACAATACTGCTCCCTTAGATAAAGTTCATATGTGAATTAATGCCGTTAAATACTGCTTTGCTGCAACAAATACATTATCAAGAACTATATCAAACATTGCACAGATGAGTGTTGCCAATACTTTGTTTATCCCCATGATAAAACAGCTGAAATAACAAAATAGCATAACCTCAAAATTATTTTTTACTACAACCACAAACATAATATTGATAGCATTGTAATAGTGGCAACAAGAAGGAAATAGTGGTGTGTTCCGTTTCTTGCAGAACAATCCATCTTCAAGTTTTGTTGATACCATCTAAAAACAACTTACCTTATACCTTATAGGTAGAAAATAATTGGAACCATACGACCAAATTGATAGCAGTTGCTTATTATATTTAACATTATATTTTATATTGTTTCGTTAGTGAATTCATTAAGTGAATGTTGTGCAAGTCAGCCTAAGACATACATGCCCTTTAAAAAAAAAACACATTTCAATTCCTTGTTTTTAGGAACAGCAAAAGGCTGCTCAGGTAAGTTTAAAGTTGTTGTTCAAGTAAATACATTATTTGGACTGTATTCTTTGGTCACTAACAAAAATCTAAAATAAACCAGAAAAATAAAACTAGTTATTTTTAAATTTGAGTATGCTTCAAAAACAACGAAAAGACGTACCCTGAGAGACAGTGAAGACGAGGACGAGAATTTCTCAAATTATCATAAAACTACAGCGCCAACCCGTGCTTAGATCGCCTTGAAAACTCTACAGGCGGGACGCAGAATAGATATACAACTTATGTATAAATCTTTATGGTCCATATGGCGCCTCAGCAGTTTTTAATTTTACATTCGATATATGTATTTATTTCCTGTCCCAGCGAACTTCGTATCGCTTACAACTTACCCTACACCTACCGTCCTACAACTACCCTACAACTATGCAAAATTTTAAGTTTTTATAGTGAAGAATCACGATTTTTTCATACAAAGATTCATCCACAATTTTAACCCCTTCTGATTTAATTTACGCAACGAAAAGGAGCCTATGTCCGTCTCCATGATGTAATCTACTCCTATACTAAACTTCATCCGAATCGGTTTAGCGGTTTTGACGTGAAAAGGGAACATACATACATACATACATTGTTTTTTCACTTTTATATATTAGTGGGATAGGATAGGAAGTAGGATAGGAAATCGTGGGTTGCCAGCAGTAGAATTTTACCCTTATTAAGGGGAGGCCTGTCTTCAGTGGACATTTCGCGGCTGAATTAACTTGTTTATCTTCTGGTCCACTCCTCACGATGTGGTTAAGATTGCCGGAAGACAGTTGCTAGCTAAGACTAGAACAGATACGATTTAATCGGCGTTAAAGAAGGTTGTGATTGGCTATTGGGCCAGTAATGATAATAAATGAGTTGAGGTGGTGATATATCATAATTTCAGCCGATAAACGTCGACTACCGAACACACTTGCCGTGATTGCCGTGGGGCGCCGGCAGTAGAATGTTGCCTCTCCTCTCTTACCCATGGATGCAGTAAGAATCTGCTAAGGGATACCTCCGGAAGATGGGCAGCAGCATCTTTCCGTGTTTTTTCACTACCCTATACTGCGCTCGCCAACCCGCCTGCCAAGCGTGGTGAGTATGGCATCAACCCCCCTCATGACAATACAACAAAAAACCAGGCCCCGAGTCCCCGGCGGCCCCGCTTATCCTGGCTACGGTAGCAGTCACGGTAACGGCGGGGCTAGGGGTGCTAAGAATCCCCGGGAGACGATCGGCTACCAACCCCTACGACGACCACTGGCCCTGGTAACACACAACATCCGCACTTTGAGGACAGACGATAAGATTGTTGAGCTGGAAGAAGAAATTAGTAGATTACACTGGGACATTTTGGGGCTATCAGAAGTCCGTAGAGAGGGCGAGGACACGATATCCCTTAAGTCCGGTAACCTATTATACTACCGGGCGGTCCAACAGACCAACAGTCCCAAGGTGGTGTCGGGTTTCTCGTTCACAAGTCACTCATTAACAACATTGTCACCATCGACAGTGTGTCGAGCAGGGTCGCGTACCTAACACTCAGAATATCTAAGCGATATTTGCTGAAGGTCGTTCAGGTATATGCGCCGACCTCGTCACACCCAGATGAAGAAGTAGAGTCTATGTATGAGGACATCAGTAGAGCCATACATACGAACAACACTCACTTCACTGTTGTAATGGGGGACTTCAATGCAAAGCTAGGCATGAGAAGCGATGATGAGTTGAGAGTGGGGCAATTTGGGTATGGGCAACGGAACCCCAGGGGACAGAGGCTGGCCGATTTTCTGGAGAAAGAAGGACTCTTTATGATGAATTCTTTCTTCCAGAAGCCGCCTCACAGGAAATGGACCTGGATGAGTCCCAATGGTTCTACGAGAAATGAGATTGATTTCATCCTGACCAACAAGAAACGAATATTCAATGATGTCTCTGTGATTCACAGGGTGAAAACCGGCAGTGATCACCGAATTGTAAGGGGCACATTGAATATGAACGTTAAACTTGAAAGGTCCCGTTTGATGAAATCTACGCTCCGACCCACTCGCGCACATATCCAAAACCTCGAGAGCTTTCAACTCGAACTCGCAATCGCTTTGACTGTCTAGGAGTAGATGCATCGGTGGACGAGATCAATAACAGGTTCGTAGAAACCGTCCATACGGTGGGGTCCCAGTTCTTTAAGACCCCCCGTACTAATAGACCTCAGAAACTTTCTGATGACACCCTTAACCTCATGGCTGAACGACGTTCTTTGCGACTGCAGTCTCCCGATGATGCTCAGTCACACAGGCAGCTCAATAGACAAATTTGGAAATCCTTGCGGCACGATATTCGTACCTTTAATACAGCCAGTATTAAAGATACGATAGAGCGGAATAAAGGCTCCAAAGTGTTCGCGAGAGATAGTTCTATTGGGCAGAGCCAGATGACGAAGCTGAAGAGGGAAGATGGCAGCATAACGTCAAGTAAAGCAGAAGTGTTAAGGGAAGTCGAAAGGTTCTATGGACGGCTCTACGATTCGGTCACTAAACCTGTTTGCAGTGCGGCCAACGACCCAAGAGCTAAACTGACCCGACATTATACCGAGGATATCCCGGACATCAGCCTGTACGAGATCAGGATGGCCTTGAAACAGCTTAAGAACGACAAGGCGCCGGGTGAGGACGGAATCACTTCAGAGCTTCTGAAAGCGGGTGGATCACCGGTACTTAAAGTCCTTCAGAAGCTATTTAATTCCGCCTTGCTTGAAGGTACGACGCCAAAAGCATGGAACAAGGGCGTGGTGGTTCTGTTCTTCAAGAAAGGTGACAAAACCTTACTTAAGAATTACAGACCCATCTCGCTGTTGAGCCATGTTTATAAGCTGTTTTCAAGGGTCATCGCGAACCGTCTCGAACGCAGGTTTGATGACTTCCAGCCTCCCGAACAAGCCGGGTTCCGAAAAGGCTACAGTACCATAGACCACATACATACGCTGCGGCAAGTCATACAGAAGACCGAAGAGTATAACTTGCCGCTATGTCTTGCGTTTGTGGACTATGAGAAAGCCTTCGATTCGATCGAAACATGGGCGGTGCTTGAGTCTCTCCAACGATGCCGAATTGACTATCGGTACATCGAAGTGTTGAAGTGTTTGTATACAAACGCCACTATGTCAGTCCGAGTACAAGAACAGAGCTCGAAGGCGATTCCCTTAAAAAGAGGCGTAAGACAGGGAGACGTAATCTCTCCGAAACTGTTTACGACCGCTTTGGAAGATGCCTTCAAGCTCCTGGAATGGAAAGGGCTGGGCATCAATATTAACGGCGAATACATCACTCACCTTCGATTTGCCGACGATATTGTGGTCATGGCAAAGTCGATGGAAGAGCTCAGCACGATGCTCGAAGGCCTCAATCGAGTCTCCCAGCGGGTAGGCCTTAAAATGAACATGGACAAGACGAAAATCATGTCAAATGTCCATGTCGTGCCTGCCCCAGTTATGGTTGAGAACTCGGCTCTTGAAGTTGTCGACGCGTACGTATACCTAGGACAAACAGTCCAATTAGGTAGGTCCAACTTCGAGAAAGAGGTCAATCGTCGAATCCAACTCGGATGGGCAGCGTTTGGGAAACTTCGCAACGTCTTTTCGTCCAACATACCTCAGTGCCTTAAGACGAAAGTCTACAACCAGTGTGTGTTACCAGTGATGACATATGGAACCGAGACGTGGTCCTTCACTATTGGCCTTATGAACAAGCTCAGAGTCGCTCAACGAGCTATGGAGAGGGCTATGCTCGGGGTTTCACTACGGGATCGAATCAGAAATGAGGAGATACGTAGGAGAACTCGGGTCACCGACATAGCCAAACGGATTAGCACGTTGAAGTGGCAATGGGCAGGCCATATAGCGCGCAGAACTGACGGCCGATGGGGCAGCAAAGTTCTCGAATGGAGGCCACGGATCGGCAAGCGCAGCGTAGGACGTCCACCTACAAGATGGGCAGACGACTTGGTGAGAACTGCTGGTCGGCGGTGGATGCAGACGGCTTCCAACCGCAGTACTTGGAGATCAATGAGGGAGGCCTTTGTCCAGCAGTGGACGTCCTACGGCTGAAATGATGATGATGATGACCGAACACAGGTCTCCCTGATAGATCTCCATGAGGGGCAGTTGCCTTACTCGCCACGCCTGGGTTGGCGAGCGCAGTACAGGATGTTGATACACGGAAGGACGCTGCTGCCCATCTTTCAGAGGTATCCCTTAGCAGGCTGCATACACGGGCATGATAAGAGGGGAAATATTCTACTGCCGGCACCCCACGGCAACCGCACAGTAACATATATCCTAACATATAACCTAACCTAACCTAACCAAAAAAACAGCCTTGATAGTATTCCTATATGCAAAGCCATGACCTTTTAGTCTACACGACAATATAACTGACTTCTTAAAAAGATGGTTGTCCTCAAGTCGTCTTGTTTTTTTTTTATATTTGTTAACTCGGAGCTTCTTAAAAGTATTAAATAAAATTAGGTTTGACTTGATCCACTTCCAGATAATTAAAATCCTTTTTTTAAGTCCTATGTTATGATGGCATCCACAAGCAACCAATTGAGAGAACTCCTCAAATGTTTAAGGCAAACATATAGACGATTTTGGCATCTCCTGAATGTAAATGCCTAACATGTAAATTGAAATGAAATGAAATGTATCTTTTTTCAAAACAAAAAATTGTCTCTCGGTGGCGACCGAATTTGTCATCGGCTATTATACAACAGACCCACGGAGCCAGAGGTCGTCATAAACAGAATTTTGTGCAAGCCCCAAGACGTCGTAATCTAAAAACATAAAAAATACATTCTAATTTCCTAACTTTACCATCAACAGGATCTTATGGTAAGTAATTGTTAATGTTTAACACATAGTTTAAGAATAAAATGCAATCAAAATAAAAATATTTAGTTTTTATTCCGCTTATGCTGAGATGCAGGAGCACCGCCCTCCCGCCCACTAATTATGCACATGCAGGGAGAACTAGCTTGTCAGTGCAGCATGCATACGCAAACCTATACGACGACACGTGTTTCGCCTCTCCGCGAGGCATCATCAGGTGAGACGCTGGGGTGTTGACTGGTCGGCCGCTGGAACGAAAGTACAGTAAGTAAGTGACAAACTAGTTCTCCCTGCATGTGCATAATTAGCGGGCGGGAGGGCGGTGCTCCTGCATCTCAGCATAAGCGGAATTAAAACTAAATATTTTTATTTTTATTGCATTTTATTGTCATGGATTTCCGCAAAGTAACGCCTGATTCCAAATTATACATAGTTTAAGGTAATTAAATAAATTAATTGGACAATTTCTTTGGTCGATTCTCTGTTTTGTCTTCGAAATGTTACGTATATCCCTATTATAATAATCCATTAAATGTTTTCCATAGTCATCAGATGCCCTAGTAATAATCAGGATCTATAATATATGGATCCCTTAATTTCGGCCGTAAAACGTCCACTACTGAACACAGGCCTCCCTTCATGGATCTCCATGAGGGGTAGTTGCCATACTCACCACGCTTGGCAGGTGGGTTGGTGAGCGCAGTACGGGATGTTGCTACACGGAAAGATGGTGCTGCCCATCTTCCGGAGGTATCTCTTAGCAGGCTCTTTCTGCGCTAAAATCTTCTTTATGTTTCCCTACAATAAAATATTTGAAGAGTACCTTCAATATCTCAGGGATCCCCCCCATCAGAGCAGAGTTTTGAAAATAAATGTGCCTCACCAATCAATTGGTCTATTAATTCGAAGCTTTAATTTCTTTAGTGACGAATTTTCGTTATTTTTAAGCATCCTCACTCATTGTTATTACAGATATTATTGTAGTGACCAAAGGTGTTCCCATTTCCTCTCTGAAAATGGGAACATCCTTTGGTCCATCGATTATCCGAATTCAACATCAATAAAAAATTCCAATGCCTCCGAAACTATGTTTCGGTTAACGATGTTTCGGAGACATTGAAATTTTCTGTTGGGGTTGTTCTGATGAGGGGGATCCCTGAGATATTGAAAGTACTCTTCAAATATTTTATTGTTGGAAAACATAAACAAGATTTTAGCATCTTCAGCTACAAGTCAGGTATTTGCATTCAGAAAGAATGATAATTTGAAGTGGATCTGATGAAGACGAATATAATACATCCGGAAACTTACTCCAGAAAAAAAGACGTGACAAACAGACTTAAAAAAATAACATTATAATTTATTTATTTATTTATTTATTTAACACTTTAACACATAACAATTGTGTAAGGAGGACTTAATTATTATTATTACTTATTTACTGTTTTTACCAACAGGATGCCATTAATGTGAGTAAATGTTATACACAAAGTTAAATCAAAGTTCTTTTTTGGTCACTACCAAACTGTCTAAAATAACAACAAACCAGAATATTAAACATATTCTGAATTATTTCATACTTGCAATCCAACAAATATTTATATAGTTTTGGACCAAACGGCGCTTTAGAAGTTTTTCCTTTCCACCATCAATATTGCTATATTTTTCATCTTATTTATCATCTGTCTTCTCCTGACGGCGCCGGCGTAAGAAAGTTTGCCGAAACAGAAAATATGACTAGTTCTGTGCAAGCCGGTAAAATCAGCGTATTGGAAGGCCTGCAATTGACTTGCACTGAGCGGCAAATGGGCTGATTTTGATCATGATAAATGTGTTTGGTCAAATTTTCTACCAGAATACCAGCGTTGATTCATCCCTGAGTTGTAGAAGAGTATCGGCGGTCACCAATAACTGTTCGACATCTTCAGGGTTGACGATGTCGAATCATCATTATCCTTGGCATATTTTTAATCATAAATACCAGTGTCAAATGGCATACGATGACTTCTTAATTTATTTGCCCTTAATCAAGTCGGCCGAAGACGTGTCCAAAAAAAAGCGTGTGCGTCTCGGGACGCACGACAGAAGTAATAACTTAGGCTAGCGCTGCGGGTTAGAGTGAGAAAGGAGCCTGCCTACCGCTGCCGTATGCGTGAGAGGAAGGGAAGCCAGACAGACTAGCGCCGTAACGCGTTACGTAACGAAGCGGTTTACCCTACCATAAGAAGTTATCACTTCAAAAATCTAATTCTCTGTTTTTATCACACAGAGCACTAATTCGGTAAGTTAAAGTATATTAAACAAAAAACACCCGCTTAAAACAAAAAAAACACCCGCTAGTTTTCTAGAAAGCTCATGATTGAAACTACATTCGTGATTTCTGTCAGGTTTTTATAGCTAGCAGTTAAGAGTTTAGAGGGAGACGCTCGAAAAAATGTTTAATCTTTAACATTTTGCAAACGGAACCCTAAATCAAAAAGTTGTCGTTGCAACTCCTAAAGGATTTTAAAGTACTTATTTAATCGTGTATGTTACCCCACACGATGGGCAAATCATAAAAAAAGTTATCCCCAACTTACGTGTATGGGAGGTACCCCAAATTAATAATTTTTTTGTAGCGTCATCTCAAGTAAGGGGTGTAAGGGGTTCCAAACCAAACCTTTGAAACCCAAGTCAATATCATCGGCCCGTGGTACCCTGCCGACCAAAAGACGAGGCTCTGGCGCTCCACCCACCAACCCGTACTGGACCAGCGTGGTGGGTTACGGTCCAAAGCCCTTCCTTTTTATGAACTGGACGTTTCCTGTGCTGACTGGTTGACTAACGCCTTAGACCGGAAAGTGTGGGAAGAGGGAGGCCTTTGCCCAGCAGTGGGAACCAACGGGCTGATTAGATTAGATTTTAATGTTATCTCGGCGTTGTTATTTTATAGGTCCATGCAAAATAACAGCTTTCTAAGACTATTAGTCTCTTCGCAAAGCCGGTGACGAACGGACGGACAGACAGAGACGTATTGACAGACAAAGCGATACTATTAGAGTTTCTTGACATACTACAAAACCCTAAAAAACCATCTGCTACTACGCCATATCTGATGTAATAACGTCACAGTTGGGAGAACAAAAATTAAGCGCTATAAAAGAATAACCGAAAAAAAAACATTCCAAAAAATAGGGTATAAGGAAATTAGATTTACTGGATGAAACCGAATGCACTGGCAAAACTCTAGGTCTTGACATCCTTATAACGGAATTCCATTTTTAACCTTAGGTCCTGAAAACCACCCTTGCCCTAACCTATGTGGGGGAGCACAATTCTGAGTTAGGTCCAGTTAGACTCACCCAAACACATCGTTGTTTGATCTGGGATGATTACCTGTGACAATATTTTTTAGTCCACTGAAAGAGCTACTTGCCTTCTTTTTCTACCTTTGTATTTTTTTCTTTCAACCCAGATTTAACTTAGCATTAGTAATAGGCCTTTTAAAAAGCTGTTTTTTTCTTGTGTGTGATTGTTATGTAGTATTTTGTTAGGTTTACGGGAAAAATAAAAATATCAATAAATGCTTAACGTTCAATTATTTTCGATAATATCTCTGTCTTCAAAATCAGGCATGCCTTTTTGCAAAATAAGTCTCCTTTCTCCATTTAGTCTGTTTCATGGGTTTTAATGATTTGGCTGATAAATTGGATAATTATAATGTTTCTCAGGCTTATCAGTATAATGCTGATAAGGCTTTCAAAATCCATCCTCTAACAGAAAACTAACCGTCGTCTGCCAAAACATAAGGTAGGAACCCTAAATTGAAAAATTGTCGTCGCAACTCCTAAATGATTTTAAAATACCTATTTAATCGTGTATGTTACCCCACACGATGGGCAAATCATAAAAAAGTTATCCCCACCCTACATGTATGGGAGGTACCCCAAATTAATTATTTTTTTGTAGCGTCATCTCAAGTAAGGGGTGTAAGGGGTTCCAAACCAAACCTTTGAAACCCAAGTCAATATCATCGGCCCGTGGTACCCTGCCGACCAAAAGACGAGGCTCTGGCGCTCCACCCACCAACCCGTACTGGACCAGCGTGGTGGGTTACGGTCCAAAGCCCTTCCTTTTTATGAACTGGACGTTTCCTGTGCTGACTGGTTGACTAACGCCTTAGACCGGAAAGTGTGGGAAGAGGGAGGCCTTTGCCCAGCAGTGGGAACCAACGGGCTGATTAGATTAGATTTTAATGTTATCTCGGCGTTGTTATTTTATAGGTCCATGCAAAATAACAGCTTTCTAAGACTATTAGTCTCTTCGCAAAGCCGGTGACGAACGGACGGACAGACAGAGACGTATTGACAGACAAAGCGATACTATTAGAGTTTCTTGACATACTACAAAACCCTAAAAAACCATCTGCTACTACGCCATATCTGATGTAATAACGTCACAGTTGGGAGAACAAAAATTAAGCGCTATAAAAGAATAACCGAAAAAAAAACATTCCAAAAAATAGGGTATAAGGAAATTAGATTTACTGGATGAAACCGAATGCACTGGCAAAACTCTAGGTCTTGACATCCTTATAACGGAATTCCATTTTTAACCTTAGGTCCTGAAAACCACCCTTGCCCTAACCTATGTGGGGGAGCACAATTCTGAGTTAGGTCCAGTTAGACTCACCCAAACACATCGTTGTTTGATCTGGGATGATTACCTGTGACAATATTTTTTAGTCCACTGAAAGAGCTACTTGCCTTCTTTTTCTACCTTTGTATTTTTTTCTTTCAACCCTGATTTAACTTAGCATTAGTAATAGGCCTTTTAAAAAGCTGTTTTTTTCTTGTGTGTGATTGTTATGTAGTATTTTGTTAGGTTTACGGGAAAAATAAAAATATTAATAAATGCTTAACGTTCAATTATTTTCGATAATATCTCTGTCTTCAAAATCAGGCATGCCTTTTTGCAAAATAAGTCTCCTTTCTCCATTTAGTCTTTTTCATGGGTTTTAATGATTTGGCTGATAAATTGGATAATTATAATGTTTCTCAGGCTTATCAGTATAATGCTGATAAGGCTTTCAAAATCCATCCTCTAACAGAAAACTAACCGTCGTCTGCCAAAACATAAGGTATTGGACATAATTTCCCTCAAGTTCAAATTTAACTTGTTCGACTGAAGATTGACATCGATATAATAATTATAGTGACGTAGTAAAGGCACGTATCTTGTCTTGTCTTGTCTTTTTATTTTATGGCCTTTTGTGTTTGGTTTAACACAATTCCGCCAGTGTCAAGTTAATTTTGAAATTCGTAAGTTATTTGGCCAGCCATGTTGGCGGCCAGGTAGGTACCTACCTTTAGTCCGGTAACCAGAATAATCAATTGATTGGTAACAACAATCATTACATGTCAAACATTGCTCAATCAAATAATAATACTAATTATGGCTAACAACAATAACAGTAAAAAAAATATATTGTGTCAAGCAAATCAGCGAAAGTAAAATAAAATTAGATAAATATGTCAAGTAAAATTAGGCAATACATAAGTCAAACCAAATAGATATACATACATATGTACATATATAAAACAATATAATGATTCGTACCTCCGGAAGATGGCCAGCAGCCTCTTTCCTTGTATTAACATCCCGTACTGCGCCAACCCGCCTGCCAAGCGTGCTGCTGAGTATGGCAACTACCCCTCATGGAGACCCATGAGGGAGGCCTGTGTTCAGTAGTGGACGTTTTACGGCTGAAATGATGAAAGATTCGTAAAAGAATAAATTTGTTTATGCTTAAAAAAACTTTCTGATTCCGTTTTTACCAACAGCCTGTTAACGTAAGTGATAATTTATTTTATACACGCAAGTATTTAAGCTAATTTGACAATTCCTTTGGACAATTCCTTGTTGTGCAACAAATCCCTAAAAAGCCTCCTCAGTTATCTGCATTTGTTTTTAAATCTTTGTTATCTCAGTGTTTTGTTATTTATAAACCGATTTGAAAAATGCTTTCTTGCTCGAATAGATACACTTCCAGATCATTGGGCCCGTTTATTTTAAAACTTGTTTTAAGTTCTGATGAGGATCTCATCACAACAAGAAATTAAACTCCTAATATATTGTAGGCAGACATATAGGCAATTTTGCAATATTCGGTAACAATACAAGCATTCAAAAATTAAAATTAATAATAATAATAATAATGCTGGACAATTCACACAGCATCACCTAGCCCCAAGCTAAGCAGAGCTTGTGTTATGGGTACTAGATGACTGATATACTTAATACAATATACTACATAGATAGATATTTTTTTGTTATATATAGAAAACATCCAGAACACCCTGAACAAATATCTGCAGGTCATACAGACATTTGTTCCGAGGCGGGATTCGAACCCGCAACCTCTTGCGTAGCAGGCGGACCTTCGCCCGCTGCGCCACAGAGGTCGTCTTGTGTGTGAAGTAAGGTTGTGTGAAGTGAAGTCCTTTTATTTAATTTCATTTATTAATTTCATTTCATTGCCGTGGGGTGCCGGCTGTAGAATGTTACCTCTCCTCTCCTACCCGTGGATGCCGTTAAAAAAAATATGAAAATTTGTACAGCGCCTCTAGCGGATAGTTTGGTACTAAAATACGCAGTAAACTATACTACAGAGCAGCTACTGTGTAGTTTTGGCTTAATTTGCTTAGAAATTAGTACCATGAGTTACAACTCTGACAGATGTCAGATGTCGGCAGGCGATCTAACAGTGACCACTCATGGTAGACACACCGAAAACAAAAGATGGTTAAGATTGTATCCAAGTGCCAAATCGTATAAAACCTTTACAAAAAGTCAAAGGTTCTATACGAATTGACTAAAGTATAAAACATTATATATATAAAACTTTTAGCCGTTAAATTAAATCAGTAAATGTATAGTCTGTCTAATCGGCTCAAGACGTGTTCCAAAAATTTTAAAAAAGTGCTTATTCCCTAATTTGACCAACAGGTTACGGTATGTTATAGTCAATGTTATATACATAGTTAAATAATAATAATAATAAAATTAATAATGCTGGACAATTCACATAGCACCATCTAGCCCCAAGATAATCAGAGTTTGTGTTATGTGTACTAGATGACTAATATACTTAATACATTATACTTTCCAGATACATATTTTTTTATTATTTATAGAAAAACTACAGAACACCCAGAACAAACATTTGTCCCGAGGCGGGAATCGAACCCGCAACGTTTTGCGGCGCAGGCGGACCTTTGCACTCTGCGCCCCAGAGGTCATCAGTAGTTAAAATAATTCAACTTTTTCCTTTTTCAGTACTAATAACAAATCAGAATAAATATTATTCGGTTTTTTCTTCTTAATTAACGTTGGTTCAAAATCATCGAGTCACTACCTAATTACATTGAACACGATGATATTTTGAAAATTTTCATTAACCATAATAATATTCATTATTATAAATATACAGTTATTTATACGGCTAATAAAAAAGGTTATGAATATCCATTAATTATAATGAGAATAAAAAAGTGTCGCTAATTCTGTCGCTTACCATACAAACCACATAGCACGTTTTCAATAGGTTTGTATGGTAAGCGACAGAATTAGCGACACTATCATTGCATTTTATAATAGCCTAGTGAAGGTGAATGACCTGTATTGCCACGCTAAATGGCATCGAGTCTACTCCAGGAAGTTACCTAAATGTTTTTTGTAGCGCGCTCCCTCAGTTTTGCAATCTACACATGCCCTTTCATTTGATACCACACTTGGGTATATTTGAAAACATTCGATTGTTCACCCCTACTTTCAACCCTCCATCTCCATATCTCGTGAACGGCTCGACCGATTTCCATACACAACTTTCAGTTTTGCATTCTAAACATAATTTCCTTTTATTTGATACCAGACTCGGATAATGAAATTTGTTCTAAAATAAAACATTATTTTCGAATGTGTTTTTGTAAACAAACTTCAATAAAATCTAATAAAGGTGCTAGTACAATACAATCATCATTATCATAAACAGTGTCAAAACTTATATGAAACTAGCCGCACCCCGCAGTATCACCCGCGTAGTTCCCGTTCCCGTGGAAATTTCGAAAAATCCCTCCTTAGTGCACCTCTAGGATACTCAAGGTATATGTGTGCCTTTCAAGTCTCTAGGTCCAGTGGTTTAGGTTGTGCGTTGTCTGTCAGTCACTCAGTCAGTAACGGAAGAGTTTTATATATGTATATATTGATTGAAAAAAAATTGCAGTTAAATGCATTAAATAAAATATTTAAAGCAGGATATTTCACACAGTAAAATATTGCCTCAAAGTAAGCAGATATTGTGTAATGGAAACCAGATCATTGATTTAATAACTGTTGTCTTTTTTAAACATAGGCGATCACAATACATTATTAAAACACTTATATCCGGGTATTTATCGCGCAAATTACCTTTATTATTTCCCGATATTTGCTGAGACTTTGCAGCCGCTAACGGACAAGGCAGCATCTTTTGTCAAGGACTCACGACATTTCACTAGCATCACCAAGGACACGAAGTTGGAACCCAGACATATAATGGTAATAACCCGCAAACTCCTGCGTCTCAGCCGGCTATTGGATCAACCTGAGCCACGGGGTTTGTCATTTAGTGAATGTTGTGCAAGTGGGCCTAAGACATACCCTAATTCAAAAACAACGTTTTAATTACCAGTTTTTACCAACAGGCTGCTGTGGTAAGTCTAAGTTAATATTATTAACACAAATAAAATAAAATTAGCCGTGATTTCTATTATTTATACGACGAAAAAGGAGGTTTCTCAATTCGAATGTGTTCGCGGATAACTTCGTCGTTTATGGACCGATTTTGATGATTCTTTTTTTTTCATTTTGTAAAAACGGGGATTACTCACGTAGTATTGTAACGTCGAAGATTATTCCCGACACGTTTAAATTTTTCATGAAAATCATCATGCGATTGAATGCCCGTCTGCACCTGGGGACAACACGACACTGGCGGGGCGGCGCGTGCCGCGCTAGCCTCGTATCGTTCAGCGCGAGAGGAGGGCGCGCGTGGCGTAGCGCTCGATATACTTGCGCTGTTGCAGGCGTCGATGTTGGCGTGGTGGCGCTGGCATGTGTGTCCGGTGCAGGTTCATCGTCACCACTGTCATCTTGCGTACATGTGGATGAACAGACCACGCGTACATTGGATGTGGAAGGCCCATCCTGCGTTTCGCTCTCGTATAGGTTGGGGCAGGTATTCCATGCTGGAGGCACCATCCATCCCTGATCCCTATTGAAGTTCCTGGTTTTATCAATCTCAATGGCTTCAAGGATCTATCAGCCGGCTATTGGATCAACTGAGCCACTGGGGTTGTCATTTAGTGAATGTTGTGCAATTCAGCCCAAGACGATAATTATTATCGTAATTCAAAAACAACGTTTTAATTACCAGTTTTTACCTACAGGCTGCTGCGGTAAGTTAAAGTTATTATTAACAAAAATAAAATGAAATTAGCCTTGATTTCTATTACATATTCCTTTTACACAACGTTATTCAGACTTTAAACAAATTATTTGAATAAAATAGTTTTTTTACTACTACCCGAGGGCCACCTAAAATGTTAAGCAGTAAACCCCACTCATTATAACAGAAATTCCGCGGTAATCGCCTTCATTAAGCACGCTACCAACGCCTTATTGCTTCGACGCTCCCCCTGAGACTTAGAGCTGTAAGGTATCATGTGCCCAAAACTACTAACTCTTTGAATATGTATTAATAAGCTATATGAGCTATTATATTAAGTAAAATTGTGTGAAGACTTTATATGTTGACATTAAATATTTATGGAAAAAGTTATTTATTATTATTATTTTAAGTATATATAAATCAAAGCTTTTTTTTAAGTTTTTTACCTTTAATTTATTAAAATTCCGTGAACGCAGTTTTGTTTATTTAAAAAAAATTAAAATATATAAACCTACAAATAAAAATATCATCATAATTTAGGTGTGAGCTAGCCATTCTTCATTAAGAATGCCTATAGAAGTCTTTTTAAATTTAGTTAATTTTTTAATTAATTATACTTATAAAAAATTAAACTTATTAAAGTTAACATATTTCCCTGTTTTTACCTACAGATTAAATATGTGAGTGACATAATTTTTTATTTCTTAGCGAGTATTTTGTTGTGTAGAAAGAGGGAAGTGTGGCATTTGCCTGGCAGTGGGAAATATCAAACTTATAAAATCCTTTTTCGTATTATTTTATTATCACGTGAAGTTAAAAAAAATATCGTATTTCGAACCGTCAAAAATTCAGTAACTTATAATCAACTGTAACATATATTTTTTTTCCGATAAAACACAATGGGTATTTGTGTTTTATAGATCGTTTAAAATTGGCTAATTTGGTATATCATGCCTTAATAAAGTTTGTTTGCTAATAGGCCCAGTTTTGATGATAGGATACATGATAAATCAAGAGATATATTCAAATGTATTAAGCGTAAATATAGTGGTATTTTCAGAAACATTTCCGATTTTGTCATTGAAGTCGGTTGTTTTTTTGTTGACAAATTAAACAATTATCATAAGACAGTCAGTTATTATATTACACTCGAGAATTTGTTGTATGTGAACCGCCGCCTATATTTTATTATACATCATTATCATCATCATCTCAGTCATAGGACGCCCATTGCTGGACATAGGCCTCCCTCAATGATCTCCAAGAACTAATCTTGAGAGGATTGTTGCCATACTCACTACGCTTGGCGAGCACAATATTGACAAGCCCATAGGCTAAGCGGAAAAACGCTGCTGATCACCTTCCGGAAGTATCCCTTGGCAGATTCCTTCTGCATCTACGGGTTCTTAATAGTTCAAAGTTAAAAGATCTTAGTGATAAGTTCTTAGTAGAACGTTTTGCGCTTCGCTCACTCGTTCGACAAAACAAATCTAAGTGAACCTAAAAAATGCATTATATATTTCATTGAAGACGAGGATATTAATAAAATATTCATTATGCTACTGCGTCAAATAATAATACTGCTTGCTTTGAAATATTTTTGTATTCGAATAGTTCCTTCCACACTTCCTGATAGGTGGGGCCCATTTTTTCAAATCTCAGTTCTGATGGTGGGATCCATGAAAAATCGAGGAAACTCCTAAAATATTGTAAGCAAAAATGTAGCCAAATTAGGCATAGTTAGTTAGAATGCGGAGGAGGCCACGAACCGGCAAGCGCAGCGTAGCACGTCCACCTACAGGATGAGCAGACGACTTGGTAAGAACCGCAGGTCGGCGTTGGATGCAGGCCGCTTCCAACCGCAGTACTTGGAGATCAATGAGGGAGGCCTTTGTCCAGCAGTGGACGTCCTGCGGCTTATATGATGATGATTACAAGACGTTGCATTAAGAAGGTACCTATGATATTGTGAAGTTTACGTGATAAAGAAGAACATTCCTATTCCAATTATTATTTCCCTATTTTTACCAACAGGCTGATACGGTAAGTTTAAGTTATTTTTATAGACGGTGTTTGATTTTATTTCGAAATTTAAAATTATTTTCGAAAAGACGAGAACATTTCTGATATGTGTATAATGTCAATATCATTATCTATTTTCTAAAATAATCTTTCAGTCTTCGATGTAGTTATTATTGCCGAAACACTAATAAAGAGTCTAGCGGGCTGATCATGATGATGATGATATTAATTAATGCGTTGATACTCACCAAAACGCCGTGTTGGTCGAGTGGTTTGTACCCCGACTTTCAATCCGAAGGTCGTGGGTTCGATACCGGCAGTGCACCAATGGATTTTTCTTTCTTGAAAAATATATGTGCACACTTAACACGTGCTTTAACGGTGAAGGAAACATCGTGAGGAAACCCGCGGCTTAGTTAGCTTCAGACGTATTGACCTGTTCTTTCCTCTGAATAATAGCTGACTAAGCTGAGAGGATGGTATAGGTGCTGGGCAAGCCTAATCCATCTAACAATGTCCCAGGCCCTGTAGCGTCCCGTACAGCATGATTACCAGTTGCAGACGCTGTATAAATCATCTATAATAGATGCGAAGGCCTTTCTTTGGTACTCACCACTGTATAACCAGAAAATTATTTTAATACTTCTGAGGGACAAAAATTCTCAGATCCAAGGCCGTTGGATCCTAAAACAATATTTTAACTTCCTGATGAAAAAGTGGATGTCCTGATATCGTCTGTATATTTTTATATCCATGCATAAACTTTTATAGTTTGAAAAAAACTTTAAAAAAATATTCAATCGAGGGAACTCATCAAGTTATTGTAGGCAAACATACATTAAACATACATAAAGCGATTAAACCATCTAGTGTTTAATCGCTTATTGTTAGCCTTCAATATTTGAGGAGTTTCCTTGATCACGTTACAAGTCAAGCATTTGCATTCAGTACGTACGTCTGATTTTGTGAAGAAGACTTATTCCAATTCTTATTTCCTGTTTTTTACAACAGATTGACAATGTAAGTTTTAGTTAATGTTATATAAATAAATAATAAATTATGCTGGACAGATCACACAGCATCATCTAGCCCCAAGCTAAGCAGAGCTTGTGTTATGGGTACTAGATGACTGATACTTAATGCATTATACTACATAGATAGATATATTTATTATATATAGAAAAACACACAGAACACCCTAAACAAATATCTGCAGATCGTACAGACATTTGTCCCGAGGCGGGAATCGAACCCGCAACCCCTTGCGTCGCAGGCGGACCTTCGCCCGCTGCGCCACAGAGCTCGTCTATATACATAGTTTAAGTTATTATTATTTATTTATGAGCCTGATTCTTCCCATTGCCTGCAATGCCCTTGCAAACCTGCAAACCTTATACTATAGGCATTTGCCCTGGCAAAATGCCTATAGTATAAGGTTAACCTAGTAAAATTAACTGACCCAAAAGGTACAATATAAAAATATATAGGTTTATTTCAGAAACATAATCTATACATTACATTTTATGCATTGGAAACCCCCTTTTAAGTAGATAGATACCTGTGTTAAGGGGTATCGCTCTTGCCTAGTTAGAGTAACTAAATACAGATTAAGTTAATTACAAAAATTATCAACTTAACAGCTGTGCGTGTTTTGTTTATGGGTGTTTATATGTGTTTTTTTTGTATTTATTTATTTATTTATTTTGTGTATAAATGTATTTTTTTGTGAATGAATTAGTAGGTATATAGTAGTGTATGTATGATTTATGTGTACGGGAAAGTGTGAGTGTCTTAATATTTATGTGGATATATTATGTATGTGTGTGATTATGTGGTTTGAGGGTGATTTTACGAGCCGAACTGCAGAAGTTCTTCCGTGTCCTGATAGGAAAGGCTGAGAAGAGTCAGGGAACAATATAGGCTACCAAAAAAAATCATTGGCAACCTTACTAAATCGTGAGTAGAGTCCTAAAATGTAGTAGGTTTGCCGAAATACAGTACTAGGTAGGTGTTAATCTGTTCATGTCAAAATGGAATTTAATTAAAATATATCCACTTATCGTCATACTATGATAATGATGATCTACTAATGATCATAATCATACCATAATCATGATGATCTACTAACGATCATCATAATCATCAGCATTAAATAGTAAAATAAATCCAATTTTTATAATCAGTTGGTCAATGTTTTGCTATAGTCGGCCCAAGACGTGCCCTTTAAACATCAAAAACTGACAAAGTTCTAATTACCTGTTTTTACCAACAGGTTGCTGACGTAAGTAATATTAATATGAAGGTCGAACATAGATTAATTATTTTTTATACGTGCTTATAGATCAATTTGTTTTAAGAGGAAAAATATTTTGATTTTCTCATGGTTAATTCTTCATACAGCCGTAAAACTTCCACTACTAAACACAGGCCTCCACCATGGATCACCATGAGGGGTATTTGCCATGCTCACCACGCTTGGCAGGCGGGTTGGCGAGCGCAGTACGGAATGTTGACACGGAAAAACGCTAATGCCTATCTTCTGAAGGTATCCCTTGGCAGGCTCTTACTGCATCCACGGGCATGAGAGGAGGGGTAACAGGACGAGAAACTCGTTGCATTGTGCTTTTAAGATACAAAATTTTAATATGCATGTATGCGGATTTATCGAAATAATGTAGTACTGACAATATTTTAATCTTTTACTACACAAGAAACAATGGAGCTTTTGACAGACGATATGCGAGGCTTCCGTCTTTTGGGACCACAAGGTATTGGGACCGCGGTCCCATTCGCCGGATTGATATAATTTAATTATTTTGCTTCCGGCGAATGCATAGCACTGTCTGTCTGTCCGTCTGTGTATGGGACGATTACAACTGAACGCGTTGACCGATTTACATGAAACCTTTTTGTTAGCACCGTCTAATTGAGATGAGGGTACTGATTGATTTTGGTGACCCTAAGGTCTCAGGGATGGGAGTTATTGTGACCTCAAAAGGTCGCCAAAACAATAAAAGTTTTCAAATGGCCGAAAACGTCCAAGAACCTAAAAATGCCATTTTTGACCTTAGGTGACCTTTAGAGGCCTTCGCCCCCTTTTCTGGTACCCCCGTACCAATGCTTGTTTTTATGTAGGTAAGGCACTAAAACTCCTAAAATCTATGTTGTTCCTAAAATTAGTAAGAATCTTTTTTTATTGTCACTTGCGACTATTCTTTTATATTACAACAAACTAGCTTACATTTTGTTACCATTGAACACAGAGTTTGATGTTTGATATAAATTTCAAGTCGATACCTTTAGCCGCTATGGACAAAAGGGGTCTTGATAGACCGACAGACAGACAAACAGACAGACAGACAAACAGACAGACAGAAAAACAGACAGACAGACAGACAAACAGACGTACAGACAAACAGACAGACAGACAGACAAACATACAGACATACACACAGACAGACAGACAGACAGACAAACAGACAAATAGACAAACAGACAGACAAACATACATACAGACAAACAGACAGACAAACGAGTGAACCTTTAAAGGTACCGGTTTTTTTTGAGATTTGGAACCCTAAAACGGGTTTTGTTGGTATCGCGCCTTTGAATAAGAGAAATGCCATCAAAATCCTAATTAAAAAAAACAAATACAAGTCTAACTAAAGACTTACACTAATAACTTTAAAAAAAAGCTTTAATTCCCTGTTTTACCAACAGGCTGCTGTGGTAAGTAATAGATAACATAATACACATAGTTCACGCTACAAACCCATTGAATTGAGTGCTGCATGCGGCTTCGCCCACATTTTTATTTCTTGCTATTTTTTGGCGCGGGAAACTAATTAGGAAAATCTTGTCAAAATCAGTCTAGCCATTTCAGTGATTAGCATGTTCTAACAAACAAACAAAAAAAATAAGCATATCATTTTAGTTATAGGTACTTATCGTATTATACTTTTAGACGCATAGAGTACAAATCTGTTATTTTGACATAACATACACTTCCATTTCAATTTCATCATTTCTGGGCAAGCCTAATCCATTTAACAAAGTCCCAGGCACTACTTACAGCGTCCCGTACAGCATGATTACCAGTTGCTGTATAAATCATCTATAATAGATGCAAAGGCTTTACTTTTTTTTACACTTCCATTTTATTTGTTGGTATAGATTGGACTATTCCTTTGATCTATAAATTCTAAAAAATAACAAACCAGAATAATTCCAATTTAATTGTCCTGGTCTGTTTCATACATAAAAAACAACGAGAACACGTCACTTAAGACATTGAAGATTACTTCACAAATATTTATCTTCATAACGTGCTAAGATTGGATTGAAAGCTATAAATGCCGAACGCAGAAAAAAAGGCAATCCAAAGAATGTAATAATATTTTTTACCAAATGGCGTTTATGCAGTTTTTTTAATTATATAACTTCAAATGCTTCTCCTCGTGATAGACTACCGGAATACATATAACACATTAGACTAGCATAATAGAACCGATTTAATTGGCTTGTCCTTCTAGGACAAGGGTTTAGAGATAATGATCAAAAATCCCCTGCGAAGAGGATTATTGGAACATCTGCTTGAAAATCCACCAAAAAAACTTCGAATACTTCCAGTGGTGGTGAAATCGAAACATTGTCAAACAGTAATTATTTATAATCATCAACAGTGTCGTATCGTATAGGAAGTTATATATTTTTAATTAATTACCCGCTAAATGCACCTATTAAAACAAATAACGCTGGATAGTTTACACAGCTTTTTCAAGCCCCCAAGTAAGGAGCTTGTGTCATGGTTATGAGATGAGTTACATTATTCACATTTTTTTAAAACAAACGTAACATACGTGGATAAAACCTTGACTCAAGATCTGCGGATAAACCATCAAAACCACGGAGGTCGTCACTGAGAAAGTTGTACAAGTCGACTCAAGGCGTACGTTCTCTCAAAGTAAAAAAATAAAGTTCTAATTCCTTGATTTTTTCCAACAGAAAGCTATGGTAAGTTATAATAATAATAATAAAATAATAATAAAATCGTTTATTTGGAACAACATTACATTAATGGCTCTTAAAAACTAATGTAAACGGAGATAGCTGCAATAGTTATACAAACTGTAGCGCAGCCATCTACGCCCACCTCCGATATACAATTGTGTTTCAATAATGAGATTAATTAAAAAATAAATTTAGCCTAATTTGTATGTTTTTAATGATAAAAGGTTATAAGCAAACATCATATTATTAACTTACATAAAATATTAAAAGAAAAAAAAAAATAATAATCCAAATATATCTTAAAATTATATAAATGCATTTTCATATCAAAATTTATGTGGAAGGGATGTAGTAGAGTCTTTGGTTTTAAGACCAAACTTTTAAAAGTTTTTCTGTATCAGAGTAAGAAAGTTTCTGAAGCCAGGACTGTAATTTAATTTTGGTTTTATATTTAGTCAGGGGGTAGATATCTAGTTCTTTGTTTATTTGATTGTATAGTGTAGTGCTTATGTGGTGATAGTTTTTACTGGCTAAAGCAGTTCGCCTAATTTCGCTTTTACAGACTTTGTCAGATCTGCGCTTAGATCTATTCAAATAATCGTATGTCAAATGAGTATGCCTACGTAGAACCGTATTGAAGATAAATAGCTGTCTAACTGTAAGTACCATACTTTGAGAATACAGCTCAGAAGTAGAAAAGCGGAAAGGTTTGCCGGATATCACCTTCAAAATAGCTCTCTGCGATCTTTCAAGCTTTATCATGGAAGATTTGGCTGACCCTCCCCAAGCTGTAATACAGTATGAGAAAATAGACTGTGCCAAAGCAAAGTACACAGACTTTAGAGTCTCTTGATCCACAGTAGAGCGAAGTTTTTTAAATACAAAAATAAGTTTTCTTGTGCGGGCCACTAATTGATTAATGTGAGTATTCCAGTTTGGAGTATTATCTATAGTTACACCAAGATATTTGATGCAGGATGTACGTTCAAGTGGTTTACAGGAGCAATAATTAGTTGGTGAATTTATAACTGAATGAGGATGAATCGTTAAGGAAGTGGGAGGTTGATTTACGAGGTTTGCGGAAAAAGTGATGTACTTAGTTTTAGTGAAGTTGAGGGTGAGAAAATTCAATCGAAGCCAATTCATGACGGAACCTAGGGCCAATTCTGCGAGATGAAAGGTCTCGGGCCAATCATCCCCATCCACCAATAGAACTGTATCATCTGCGTAAGTGATGATAATGCAGTTAGTTATGTTTAGTTGACACAGCTCGTTGATATAGATGAGGAATAATGTAGGTCGATGGAAGAGCTCAGCACGATGCTCGAAGGCCTCAATCGAGTCTCCCAGCGGGTAGGCCTTAAAATGAACATGGACAAGACGAAAATCATGTCAAATGTCCATGTCGTGCCTGCCCCAGTTATGGTTGAGAACTCGGCTCTTGAAGTTGTCGACGCGTACGTATACCTAGGACAAACAGTCCAATTAGGTAGGTCCAACTTCGAGAAAGAGGTCAATCGTCGAATCCAACTCGGATGGGCAGCGTTTGGGAAACTTCGCAACGTCTTTTCGTCCAACATACCTCAGTGCCTTAAGACGAAAGTCTACAACCAGTGTGTGTTACCAGTGATGACATATGGAACCGAGACGTGGTCCTTCACTATTGGCCTTATGAACAAGCTCAGAGTCGCTCAACGAGCTATGGAGAGGGCTATGCTCGGGGTTTCACTACGGGATCGAATCAGAAATGAGGAGATACGTAGAAGAACTCGGGTCACCGACATAGCCAAACGGATTAGCACGTTGAAGTGGCAATGGGCAGGCCATATAGCGCGCAGAACAGATGGCCGATGGGGCAGCAAAGTTCTCGAATGGAGGCCACGGATCGGCAAGCGCAGCGTAGGACGTCCACCTACAAGATGGGCAGACGACTTGGTGAGAACTGCTGGTCGGCGGTGGATGCAGACGGCTTCCAACCGCAGTACTTGGAGATCAATGAGGGAGGCCTTTGTCCAGCAGTGGACGTCCTACGGCTGAAATGATGATGATGAATGTAGGTCCAAGAACGCTACCCTGAGGGACGCCAAAAACTATGCATTCCTCAGAACTCAAATGGCCATCGATGACTACACATTGAGTGCGGCCGTACAGGTAATCTGAGATAAGGCTAAGACAGGTATCTCTGATACCAACACTATAAAGTTTAGATAACAATATGGGGATGGAAACAGTGTCGAATGCCTTAGTTAAGTCTAGAAAAATACCGATAGATTTACGTTTTTTGTCAAGGTGCTCAACAACAGTACTTGACAGCTCAAGGACGGCGTCCTCTGTAGAGACACCTCTTCTGAAGCCATATTGGTTACGAGCTAGGATATTGTTAAAGTTAAGAAAACTGATTAGCCGTTTATTTAATAACTTTTCGAAGACTTTAGACAGCACAGTAAGCACGGAAATCGGTCGATAATTTGTGACACTGTTTTTGTCACCACTCTTGTAGATGGGATGAATAATTGCTTTTTTAAAACAAGTTGGAAATGTACCAGATGCAATGCACAGATTAAAAACGTGGGTTAGAATAGGGACGAGAATGTGAGCGGCAGCGACTAAATTACGTCATACAAGTTACGCCCATATTTTTTGCTACGAAAAGTGCTACGAACTTGCTACGAGTTACAAATTGTCTACGAAAGTTACACGAGAGCGCTCCATCGTTTCATCGCTGCTTGTTATATTTGTCCTGACCACTTTGATCTTGCTCTCTACGAATGCTGAAATAAAATCAAGTTTATGTCAGCATTATCGGTTGAGCAAGCGGAAATAAGTGAAAGATTAGAATATACTTTAAATAAAGATAATTCTACCCAAGATGTGTCCCTTACTGGAACAATAAATGGAAAATTTGGACTGAAAATTAAAACGAACGAGTGTGGAAATTAAAATCCTCCAACAGAAAATTAAGAGCACAAAATGACTGCAATCACGCAGATCCACAAGGCATTAGAAATAAAATATGATTGTCGAGATATATCTAACTCATATAGAGTCGTTACTAGGCCCAACCGTCCAAACACAATGATAGTTTAATTTGCCACAAAAAGTAAAGTACTAACAACGCTTCAAGGAATGAGGCGTTTTCATTAAAAAGTAAAAACTTCAAAATAGTTACCTCGTACCTTATAGATGGCGTTAAATTTCTTTTACTGGTAGGCACAATTTGACAATGACAGGAATAATCATAAACTTGCTTACTCCGCTTGCCAGCTCCATCTGTTAGGTTTAGTAGGAAACTCTTTTTGTTTTGTTACTGAAAATGGCTCATACAACAAAAAACAAAAGGTTGTAGTACACATAAATCGTGTATATGAACGAGCTTCTAACGAAAAAGGTTGTCATCTTCACTATCTTGCTCGTGAGTTAATTAAAAAAACCGATGAAAGTACTGCTGGGTAGGCTCGAAGCATGTCATGCAATCCTTATTAAGAAAGTAGCAGTGCAGCCTCCGATAGAGAATAAATCTGAGGTACAAATAAATAATCGCTTTAGAAAACGATATCTTAGGAGAACACCGACTAGGATCATATTATATTGTATCAAATATAATAAATATCTTGTCACATTATAAAAATATCTTTTTGTTTAAAATAAAATTTGTACATTTATTTTTCTAAAGATCACATACCCTTTGCAAAAAATCATGTGTCCAACTATAACCTAAGTAACATTTATTTGTAAGGTGCCTGAAATTGTACTAGTTTGTGAAATAAATAAATTTTATTACGTTTTATAAATTTCATTTCATTTTATTTTAATCTATTTCCGAGTTAACATTCTAAGACTACAACTATGTCTTTTTAATGAACAGATTTAAAAATATTTTTTTGGTTAGGTGGTAGGTTTTGATGATGGAATCCATTAGAAATAAAGAAAACTCTTTGAATATTGAAGGCAAGCATGAAGACTATTTTTGAATTTGGCATCTTCACTAATAATTCATTTCAAAATGTATGATTTTGTAAAGCAGATGTCTAATGCCTGATGAAGAAGACAGATCGCCAGAAATTCTTCAATGTTAAAAACTTTATAAATTGCTATATCTAAAGATAGTGAAATTTCTTTATATTATACCTCCTAACTTATTATTACCAGTGTCAAAGAACCGTTCTAATTTCCTTTTTAATCCAACAGGATAAATTAGTAAGTTAAAACTAATGTAATACACAAAGTTCAAGTAGTTTAACTAATTGGACTACTAAATGTCTAATTTTTTTTTCATTAAATTCATAGATTCAATCATTTATTTCAATAGTTTGAAATTACAATATTAACCAGAACAGTAATATTATTCTGGTTTGTTTCTTAATTAGTAAGATTGCACAATGAAAATAAGTAACTGATGATCCAAGATGCTGAGATCGCCTTGAAGGCTCAACAAATATTATTCGAAAAGTCACACTAACATATGAGTTACCCCTCTTATTCAAAACTTAGTGAAACCCATGAGAAATCGAGAAAACTCCTTAAAATGGCAAATTTATAGACAATTTTGACATCTTCAGTTACAAATCAAGCACTGCCATTCAAAAGGGAAAATATTCGGGAGTGAAAAATTTTGGTTTTGAAATCGAAAGATAGTTATGATATATTAACAACAACTAATCGTTATACCCTCTACCCTAAGAATCATTATCGTCATTGATGTCAAATCGTAGAAATAATTTTATTTTTAAATTTATTGATGGTTAAATGCATTCAATAAATGGTGCTCAAATAGCTTCAACGAATTCCCGTGTTTTTACCAACAGAATGATTCGGTAAGATAAACTTAATGATATAGACATAGTTTAAGTAATTAAATTACTCGTATGTGGACTATATACCTCTAGTTCATTGCTACCGAAATACCTTAGACCGCTCATTGTATATTTGTTTGTCTCCTTAAGTTTTCTACTTTCTATGGTGTACGTACAATAGAGAGTTAATGTAAATATTATCAAACCATAATTTTAAATTATTAGTTTTATTTAGTATCTCCCTGAGTGAGGCAAACAAAAAATGTTAATTATGCTATTTGCGCCACAGATGTGATCTTAATACTTCTTATTAATTTCATCGTCAATGAGAAATTGTATAAAACATTATAGGTACCTATTATTTAAGTTGATTGTCAAACGCATGTAGTAAATGTTGTGAAAAATGGCCATGGACTTGCTCTAAAATAATCTAATGCCCTGTTTTTACCAACAGTTTGTTAATGTAAGTTTAACTAAATTTAATACACATAGTTTATTTGAATTAATACATTGCAATTCCTTTAGTTACAACAACATTATCTGAAATAAACCAAAGCGGAATATTAACATAATTTTACACCAACACATGTGGCTAAGATTTCCTTAAAAAGAAACAATCCAACAAATATTTTATACGTAATTTTAAAACTTATAGTTTATCCTTTTGCTCTTTTATTTATTTGCTTTAATTATATAACTATCTTCTGATCCTATGGTCTTCACGCTGTAGTTAAGACTGCAGAACTACAGTGCATAGATTAGCACAAAACCGTGAAATTGGCAACCCAGTAGTAAGTTGTAAATAGGCTTAATAATTATGATGATGATTAATGTGTTGATATTACCAGTTTCTACAAAGTTTAGGCGTTTTTTACGTTTGTTCAGGGTGTTCTGGGTGTTTTTCTATATATAATAAAAAATATCTATCTATGTAGTATAATGTATTAAGTATATCAGTCATCTAGTACCCATAACACAAGCTCTGCTTAGCTTGGGGCTAGATGATGCTGTGTGATTAGTCCAGCATTATTTATTTATTTAGGCATTGTTATGGACGTTTTGGTCCGCATATCAGTATTTATGATTGCCTTCTAACTAAACAAGGTGGTTGTCCCCTAGTTGTCTGTCTTTTAATCGACTTCGACAAAAGGAGGAGGTGAAGTCGTCTGTATATTTTTATAACGCTTTATTAGTTTCACTTATATCTATGTAACTGTAACAAAATTCTTCGAACGTTGTTTTAACCCACCTTAGGACAACGGATTTAATTAAAACTTTGCATAGGTACTTAATAAAGGCCGCTGACTATAAAATAATTCGATAAACTTCATCATCATCATGATCATATAAACCGCCACTGCTGGACAAAAGCCTCCCCCCCATTGGTCTCTAAGTTCTGCGGTTAGAAGCTGTCTGCATCCACCGTCGACCAGCTCACCAAGTCGTCTGGCCATCTTGTAGGTGGACGTCCTACGCTGCGCTTGCCGATCCGTGGCCTCCATTCGAGAACTTTGCGGCCCCATCGGCCAACTGTTCTGCGCGCTATATGGCCTGCCCTTTAATTCAACGTGCTATACTCCCTTTGGCTATGTCGGTGACCCTAGTTGTGTTTCTACGTATCTCCTCAATACTGATTTAATCCCGTAGAGATACCCCGAGCATAGCCCTCTCCATAAATCGTTGAGCGACTCTGAGGTTATTCATAAGCCCAATAGTGAAGAACCACGTCTCGGTTCCATATGTCATAACTGGTAACACAAACTGATTGTAGACTTTCGTCATAAGATACTGAGGTATGTTGGACGAAAAGACGTTGCGAAGTGTCCCAAACGGTGTTCCATCCGTGTTGGATTCGACACTTGACCTTTTTGTATAGAAACGCTACTATGTCAGTCCGAGTACAGGACCAGATTTCGAAGAATATTCCCCTAAAAGGAGGCGTAAGACAGGTAGACATTCATCATCATCATTACAGCCGTAAGATATCCACTGCTGGACATATGCCTCCCTCATTGACTTAGAGATCCAAGTGCATGAGGGGTTGTTGCCATACTCACCACGCTTGGCAGGCGGGTTGGTGAGCGCAGTTCGGGATGTTCTTACACGGAAAGACGCTGCTGCCCATCTACCGGAGATATCCCTTAGCAGATTCTTACTTCATCCACGGGCAGGAGAGGAGTGGTGACATTCTACTGCCGGCACCCCACGCCACAGGTAGACATTACTTCTCCGAAACTGTTTACGACCGCTTTGGAAGTTGTCTTTAGCTCTTGGAATGGAAAGGACTAGGCATCAACATTAACGGCGAATACATGACTCACCTTTAGTTTGCCGACGATATTGTGGTCATGGCAAAGTCGATGGAGGAACTCAGCACGATCGAAGGCCTCAATCGAGTCTCCCGACGGGTAGGCCTCAAAATGAACGTGGACAAGACAAAGGTTATGTCGAATATCCATGTTGTGCCTGCCTCAGTTATGGTTGAGAACTCGGCTATCGAAGTTGTCAATTAGGTAGGTCCATCTTCAAGAAAGAAGCCAATCGACGAATCCAACTCGGATCGGCGTTTAGGAAACTACACAACGTCTTTTCTTCCGAAATTTCTCAGTGACTTAAGACTAAAGTCTAAAATCAGTGTGTGTACCAGTGATGACATAATGGAACCGAGACGTGGTCATTCACGATTGGTCTCATGAATAAGCTCAGATTTAGACAATCCGTCATAAATATTAAGAATATAGATTGTTTTAAACTAAATAACACGAATTTAAGCAGGTCGAGCTAGAGAGTTTTAAATATTTTTCAGAGGATTTACTACAAAAAAGCGAGATGTCCCCTGAAAATTATTTTTAATTATTGCCTAAAAGCGTGTCTCATAGTTGTTATACTATAATTTATTTAAATCTTTGTTACCTCAGAAGAATGTCGCTTATAAACCGATTTGAAAAAATATTTTATGTTCGAATATTTGCAATTACCTCAATTAAAAAAAACTCAGAGTTGTTGATAGATTCCATGTGAAATTAATAAAACTAAATTCCGTGTTTTTGCAAACAGGAAAAAGAGGTAAGTTAAACTTTATGTAATAGATAATAATAACCTATGGCTAGTTGAAAATACATTACTCGCAAGTGAACTATAACTTTAGTCACTTCCGAAATACCTTAACCGCCCATTGTATGTAACTATTTGTTTGTCTCCATATGGAGTACGTACAATATATAGTTAATCTAACAAAATAATAACAGACGAGAATAATTGTTGTGCAATATAGCAATAGACTTGCTCTAAAAAATGTAATGTCCTGTTTTTACCAACAGGATGACCTAGTAAGTTTAAATATATGAAATAAACACTGTTCAAGTAAACTAATCATACACAATTCATAATTAATTCATAATTCATAAACTTTATTTGCAAAACATATACATAAAATAGGATTTTTTTCATATACATACATAACATACTTACGAAACACACAGACCCCAGAAAAATATCTTCAGATAAACCCCCGGCAAAATGCCGTGGGGTGCCGGCAGTAGAATGTCACCCCTCCTCTCCTGCCCGTGGATGCAGTAAAAATCTGCTAAGAGATATCTCCGCAAGATGGGCAGCAGCGTCTTTCCGTGTAAGAACATCCCGAACTGCGCTCACCCCGCTCAACCTGCCTGCCAAGCGTGGCAACAACCCCTCATGCACTTGGATCTCTAAGTCAATGAGGGAGGCCTATGTCCAGCAGTGGATATCTTACGGCTGTAATGATGATGATGACGAAACCCCCAGCAGGGATCAAAACCGCAACCTTCTTCGTCTCAACCAAACAAATAGACCAACACAGAGCCACGGAGGCATTACGAAAGTTGTGCAAGTCGACCCAAGACGTGCCTTCAAAAATAAATATAAAAAATATATTTTTTCCTACAGAACGCAGCGGTAAGTTTAATAAAACTGAAAAATAAAAACTATTCCTTTGGTCATAACCAAAATATTTAAAAAACAGCCAGTATCACAAAAATATTTGGTTTTGTTATGAACTTGAGTGATAGCTCGACGAAGCAGAAAAAATAAGCAATCCAATGAATATAATAAATTATTTTGGACCAAATGGCGCTTTACCCGTTATTCCTTTCAATCATCAATATTTTATTTTCTATCGTCCCACTGCTGGGCGAAGGTCTCCCCCAATGTCCTCCAACCATCCCGATCCTTCGCAGACTCCCACCATCCTCTGTCGAAGGTGACGAGATCATCACGCCAACGCTTTCTCGGACGACCCCGACTAAAAATAATTTAATAACTTTGTTTATTTCCTAAGCCTCTTCTCACGATGCGATATTTTAATTAAGTTTCTAAGACACAGAGCCGATTAAATTGGTGAGAGAGCGATCACGCGCGTACGAAGCCTATTTTGAGTTACGCAATTAACGTTGAAATGAAAACGCAGACTGAATTTGCGTGGCTCAAACAGTTTTAGACTTATGTTAGCAGCCTTAGTCTTAATCACCTTAGAATAAAAGGCACAGGTTCGCTGTAATTGTAGGCGCAAACGAGGTCATCTTAACGTCGACCTTTACAAATAGTGTTTTTAGCATTTCAATGCATAATTACAATCGCTGGCGGATAGAGCTATCGGTAAAGCTTCAAAAATTTCCAAAACAATGTATGACACTCTCCGTCGAAATATGTAAAGCAGCTTCTCTATTGTGCATGCTATTGTTACCAGCTGGGGTTCGGAATTAAATAATGTAGTCCAATTAGACCAAAATTAACACCTTAATAGTGTATCACACCGAGAAGAATCTCACAGCAAATTCACTCTAGAAAACTTCTTCACAGTTCACTGATAAACACTATACCACTTGTACGCAAATCACTGATCACCACTGTAGCACTTGTATTTACTTTGAAGTCACTCTTATCGCACTTTTGTAGCCAAATAAAGACTGCCCGCTCGGCAAACGCGCCCACAAAACTTAACTGTTTATGTTCTAAAAATAAAAGTTGACTTTGATCTGTTTCGTTTGTTCACGTAAACACCGGTCTTTACTGGATCTTTCGCAACTTACTAGTTTGCGTTTACGCACGGCGCAACATTATATTTTAACAACAATGGAAGGCCGATATATTCCTAACTGCTTTATAAAATTATATATCTATCTAGCAAACAATCAATGGTGAAGATGGGAATTTTATTTTTTTACCTCATTGCTGGCTATTCTGATAATAAAACCGTTGGAACCAGTAGTACTTCCGAACTTATATATCAAGCGAAATTTTCTTCTTATTACGAATATTTCAATCGTTGGAGGTGTCCTGACACAACAACTGTGGCAGTGTCCTTATATGGGTGTTAACAATAATGACGCACACATATCTACTGGTTTTGCCATTAAACCAAACTGTTATTGTTACCATTTATTGTGTAATGTGTGTGATTTGTGTAGATTGTTTTAATATAATTAATGGAATCAGGCGTTACTTTGCGGAAATCCATGACAATAAAATGCAATAAAAAATATCTAGTTTTAATTCCGCTTATGCTGAGATGCAGGAGCACCGCCCTCCCGCCCGCTAATTATGCACATGCAGGGAGAACTAGCTTGTCAGTGCAGCATGCATACCCAAACCTATACGACGACACGTGTTTCGCCTCTCCGCGAGGCATCATCAGGTCAAGATTGTTTTAGTTTGAATCTGTGTGACGACGTTCCCATTGGTGTGATTTCCGTATTTAAAGTAACAGTTCTTTTTTTTAAATCTGTTATGTTATGCTAAACGCGAACTGGTAAACACATCAGGGTGCATTACAATATGAGTACTAACCCGAAAGGGCTAGTTCTGGCGGCCCCACGAAACAACTTTAGTTTTACGATTTTCCAGGATTCGGTGATTTTTTATCGAAGAAAAAGCCACGAAAGTTTAGCCTTCAAAAACTGCTTATACGATAATGGCAACCTCAACGCGTTTTATAATACAAACTTATAATAAAGTGCCAAATTGTTAAATAAATTCATATTCATTTATCAATACAAATTACTGTTAAAAGCATCCAATAAATGCCAAAAAAACGTTCTAATTCCCTTTTTTCCGACAGCTTTTGGAAGTAAGTGATAGTTTATGTTATAAACAAAGTTCGCGTAGTTTTATGTGAAACCCAAATACCTATTTGTAATAGTATTCAACCAGAATAATAATTTTATTCTATTTTAAAATTGATTAGTTGTTAAATGTAACTGAATGTTGATCAAGCCGGCCTAACTCCAAAAATACGTTTTAATTCCTTGTTTTTACCAACAGCTTTCAAATGTAAGTAAAAGTTTAATTAATTTAACTATTCCTTTGGTCACTACCAGCAGCAATACTATCAGCATTAGGTACTTTATTAGTTACCAGAATATTGAAATTATTCTGTTGTGTTTACACTCGTTTCAAGATGCTTTTAAAGCCACAAAACCGATATATTGACGTGTTAGTAGACCTACCCAGCGGCAAATTGACTGGTGACGATAATGATTATGATAAATTTGTTGACACACATTTTGTGTGTATCAACACAGGTATCATCTTCATTATCACAATAACCTAACTGAAAACCAGCATGGATTATTCTGAGGGGCAACGATTTACACAGCTATAACCTCATGGTCCACAATATAATATTTTAAACGACTTTTAAAAAAAGTGGACGTCCCAAGTCGTCTATATTATTTTAATTTATTTTAAAATTTGATAAATCAGAACGGTTGAACTTCATTTATTATAAATCGATTAAACATTTCGAATAATGTGCCACTTGCAGATTAGCCCGTTTTTTGAAAACTCAGTTCTGAAGATGGGATCCATGAGAAATCAATTTCCCTCATGGGAGCTCCTTAAATATTGTGGGCGATTATTAAATATTGTGGCATCTGAGGATGAAGAAGACCGCAGATGGCCTTCGAAACTACTGAATGTTAAAGAAAGATAGTAATGATATATCTACGATCGTCATACCCATCCTCACTACTCATCATCATCATCATCACAGTCACATCGTATGAGAAATATTTTTTGTTATTTGATTCACCGTTAAATGCGCTCTGTAAATGTATCCTGTCGACCTATACGTTTATATAAATATTTTACCTATATACGTTTATAAAGTGTTAACTTTAAATAAACGTTCTAATTTTCTGTTTTTACCAACAGCTTCTGGATGATGACGTAAGTGATAGTTTAAATTGGCCTATTCGATATAATAACAAACCAGGACAATAAGATTACTCTGGTTTGTTTTGTATAGGTTTAATATTTAAGTGAGGGTGCTTCGTTAACAACGAGAAAACGACACTCAAGAATTTAAATACGAGGACATTTCTTAATTTTTCATAAAACGAAAGCGTCAAAGATGTGCTCCGCCATGAAAGCGACAAAAAAGCAAGCCATCGAATACTATAATACAGGATGACTGGTAATTCGATACATTTCTTATGGAATGTTATAGAAAAGCTCTTTTCCAATTGATTTTGTTGTGCAATATGGGTGGGAAATTCTTATTTTTAAAGTTATCCCTAATTTTGTACATCAATACCATAACGCGCAGAAGATGACCTTTCGAGAAGACTGGACTTTTGCCGTATTTTGATCGACACCCAATAAAATAATATAAACTTTAAAATATACAATCATCAAATTAAAAGAAGAAGAAGATGGAGAAGAAGAAAATCATTTATTTACCACACGCACATTACAGTATAAACACAAAGAAAATAAAAATAAAAATTACACATACAAACAAACAAACAAAGAACACAAATAAAACTCAACATTAAAATACGGACAGGAAGAAAAGGATGTAGCGCGGGTAAATGGGTCCCCAACTCAGCATTGTGTAGCACCTGGCCAGGCTCAGACGCTACGCTGGTTTTCAGTTGGGGCCCTGGGTGAATTCACGACCACGGAGAAGAAGGAGACAGGAAAGGAACATTAAACTCAAATAAAACAACATCAAATTCAAACAAACAATAAAACCGTATACAAACAAGACAAAAACACAAACATAAAAACCTTACAAAATAATAATAATAAAGATAAATAATAAAACAAATTACGGTACATTTATGAAAAAAAAAACAAATTAAAAGAAAAACTGTCACGCTCAAAAAGCTGCCAGACAGGCAACACCAGGATTAGGTATGTCTATTTGTCAGCCAGCCGTGCCAACCTGATAGACAGACACTGACGCGCCCGGTCTGACACCTGTTTAGCAGCCATATGAGGGTGAGGGACGTTAGAAAGTGCATGAAAAAATTTGAAATTTTATATGTACATAAAATGTCTTGGGCTACCTACAGTGTGCAAGTGATTATTATTGTTAAAAAGCGAGAACGGGAAACACAAAGCAAGAAGGAAGAAATCAAGAAAATATGATACCAAAATAGTGGTCCACTAGGCAAGTCTGTCGTGCAAAGTCCTTAGGTAAGATGATCAAGTTGATCTTCCAAACCTACATAAAAACATTGTGAGAATGTGCAATAAGCAAGCAAGCTTGTTTTCAGTCCCATGCACCCCTGCTATAGTGTATTTTTGGCAGACATGAAGGGCAGATGGATGGGTGGCGTTTGTGCACGATTTGAGATGCCAGCGGGAGATTTCTGAATGGGTTCACCAAACCGCCATCTCATCATAACACCAGAATTCATTAAATTTCGCTACAAATAAATAATACGTCCAAACTCTGAGACGATTGAAACTAACTAACCGAGACACCGGTCGGGCCCCGGCAGCCTTGGCGATCGGTTGGTACAGCATTAGTCTGTCTCGGCTCCGCAGGTGAAAAAAGCCATCAAACTAATGATGATAATAATTAAGAGTTCAGCGGACCTAAACACTTTGTTCTAGTTTTCCTATGATTTCTTTCCTCCATGAAATGTCTGAAATTGGCATCGAGCTCTATGTCGCGTTTACTTATAATACAGTATTTATAAAGCAATAATCGCACTAGTTACACCACTTATAACTCGACAACGTTACGGCCGGACCGATTTCAATAATCTTAGTTGTTTTGGAATTGTCTGCGTCCGGAAAAACATAAACACTTAAAATTTCGTAAATTTTACAGAAATAACGATTATAATGTAAATTTATTTTCTCATACATATTATACGGATGATGTGATGTTAATTGTTCTTCTTACACACATATCGTCATCAATGCCAAATTGTATAAGAAATTAATCTTTCAAAATTGAGTGTCCCCCGACGCGCCATATGCACCGACGGGTGTGCATAAGGTTTGCACGCTCCGCGCGCTTAGTGCACCGACGGGTGTGCATAAGGTTTGCACGCTCCGCGCGATTAGTGCACCGACGGGTGTACATAAGGTTTGCACGCTCCGCGCGCTTAGTGCACCGACGGGTGTGCATAAGGTTTGCACGCTCCGCGCGATTAGTGCACCGACGGGTGTGCATAAGGTTTGCACGCTCCGCGCGATTAGTGCACCGACGGGTGTACATAAGGTTTGCACGCTCCGCGCGCTTAGTGCACCGACGGGTGTACATAAGGTTTGCACGCTCCGCGCGCTTAGTGCACCGACGGGTGTACATAAGGTTTGCACGCTCCGCGCGCTTAGTGCACCGACGGGTGTACATAAGTTAGGTAAATCAGGTTAGTTATTTTATGTTTTGTAGAATACATAAACGTGTAGAAAATTTAAATACGAATCCAATGGTGTACCTATAACATATTATTATGTGGTGCTTCCATAAAATTATTTTTTATTGCATTATGCTAATATGGCATTTTGCTAATTTGACATTTTTCTAATCTGACATTTTGCTAATTTGGCATTTTGCTAATCTGCCACTTTGCGAAACTGACATTCTGGTAATCTGGTATAAAGCGTCCAAATGAATTAAAGCACCAAATTCAAGCCCCAATAAAAAGATGAATCACCCCAGGGGTCCATTCTGTGAATATTGTGCAAGTCAAATCTCTGAAAAGTAAATAATAACGTTCTCACTTCCTTTTTTCTACAGCCTTTTGCAGTAAGTGAAACTATATGTAATACAATGATAATTATATTGTTCAAGTATTCAATCACTACATAGTAATAATCAAAGTCGCTACCCGTCTGCCTATCCCTATATTTTCTTAAATCTTTAAAACTACGCAATGGATTTTAATGCTGTTTTTTAAGTAGGTAAAGTAATTCAAGAGTAAGATTTTTATGCATAATACATGCATAATATAGTAGAGATACACTGATAATTTTATAGGTTTCTAATATGATGTCGTAAATAAACACATTTTTTTGCGCTTACATTGCAAACGCTGGCTGAACCCTACGAGATAGATTAAAATAACGTACAACAGTAATTGTACACCTTTAAAAGGTGAAAAGCCGTGTTGGCCGAGTGGTATGTACTCCCAACTTTCAATCCAAAGGTCGTGGGTTCGATACCGGCAGTGCACCAATGGATTTTTCTTTCTTGAAAAATGTATGTGCACACTTAACACGAGCTTTAACGGTGGAGGAAACATCGTGAGGAAACCCGTGGCTTAGTTAGCTTCAGACGTATTGACCTGTTTTTTCCTCTGAATAATAGCTGACTAAGCTGAGAGGATGGTATAGGTGCTGGGCAAGCCTAATCCATCTAACAATGTCCCAGGCACTGCAGCGTCCCGTACAGCATGATTACCAGTTGCTGACGCTGTATAAACCATATATAATAGATGCAAAGGCCTTACTTTAAAAGGTCTACAAAAAAGTCAGGGATGGTCTATCTCTTAGGCCATAACCCACAATAACGATTTTGCATCCTTTACTTTTTACGAGAAATAATGGCTTATTTACGAAGCGATTTTAACATCTTGAGTAGTCCTTATAGACGATATCTATGGATAGAATAGGTATATGTATATAGGCCTACCTTCTCATTTCACTTTTATGTCAAACCGATATATTTTCAATATTGATTGAATGAAATTGAAACTTGAAAAACGTTCTCCTAATTGCGTTTTTTATCAACAGCGTCATCGCAGAAATGTAAGTGATTGTCTTATTGATTGGACTATTCGTTAGGGCACTAACAAAATAATATCATATTATAATCCAAGGGATTAAATATTTCACATATTAAAAACAGATTTTAAATGCTCCATTAGGATGAACAATATCTTATTGCAAATTGTATTTATGGGACCATAATATTATGGATAGTGATGTTTCGGAGACACTTGTTATTGATTGTGATTTTCGGAGAATCATTTTTCGGATACAAAATGGGCACCTTGTTGAGACACATAAAGACGCTGCTGCCCATCTTCCGGATGTTAACCATAGCAGGTTTTTACTGCATCCACGGGCGTCAAGGGTAATATATACATAAAATGTTATGAAGAAGATCACAGGTGGCTACTGATCGTTACAACAATGATTAAAACTTAAGAGAAGAGATATTGAAAATGTTCAAAATAAATTCACTTATCGTCAACGAAATACCCAACACCAACTACAAACAACGACAAACAGTCCCACTGTTTGTCGCTTTCCCGGTAGTATAAAGTAGGTTACCAGACTAGAGGGATATCGTCTCCTCGCCCTCTACCGACTTCTGATAACCCCAAAACGCTCATAAACATCCCTGTAAAGTCTTATGAGAAATTATATTTTATATATAAAACATATAATTTATTGCCGTGATGGGTGCCGTGTTGCCGCCGTGGGGTGCCGGCAGTAGAATGATACCCCTCCTCTCATGCCCATGGATGCAGTAAGAGCCTGCTAAGGGATACCTCCGGAAGATGGGCAGCAGCGTCTATCCGTGTATCAACATCCCATACTGCGCTCACCAACCCGCCTGCCAAGCGTGGTGAGTATGGCAACTACCCCTCATGGAGATCCATGAGGGAGGCCTGTGTTCATCAGTGGACGTTTTATGGCTGAAATGATGATTGCCGTGATGCATTAATAAAGCCTATAACATGCACTTATAACTTCAAAAAACATTTGAATTCTCTGCTTTTACCAACAGGCTCCTGCTGTAAGTGGTAGTTTATGTGATACACTTGTTCAAAAAGTAACATTTATTGAACTATTCCTCTAGTCACTACTAATATATCTGAAATAAAAACAATTGTTTTTTTTCAAATCTTTATTACCTACTCAGAATTTCGTATATAAACGTATACAACCGATATTATAAATCAATGGACGGTGGAATCCTTAAGAAATCGAAATATCAAAAGGAAACATATAAAAGATAAAGATAAAAAGATAAAAATACGTTTATTTTGTCACCACAAACAATATAAATAGATGTTACATAAAAATTGAGAATAATATCAAACAAAAAAGACCACCACTTAGCGTATGCCGTGACATAATGAATTATGCCACAGCGCTGGTCTTCCGTGGTTGCACATACACTAGCGCACATATATTGGCCTTATTAGTTATAATTCAAATATTTTGATTTAGAAAGTATGATTTTGTGAAGTGAATCTGATGAAGGATCGCAGGTCGCCATCGAACGAAACTCTTCAACGTAAAAAACTTCAGAGGTGGCGAAATCGAAGGATCGTATAGCCTATCTACTCATTTCAGTTAAAAGTAAAGTTTACATACCAGTTTTTTATTATTTCAGTTAAATAGGTTCTAATATCTTATTTTTACCAACAGTTTACTGCTGGAAGGGTAAGTAGTAGATAGTTGCATTATTTTTTTAATACTTTAGTTCATACCAAAATATCACAAATAATTTATACTTATTAAGGATTGCTTCGAAAACAGCGAAAAATCTGCACACATAATGCTCATATCACCATAAAATCTATACAGATCGACGCGCAAAATAAAGCAATCCAAGGAATAAAAAAATTAATAGTAAAAAAACTTTTTAACAAACAAGCTTTTATTTAAACGTACCTACTAAAAATAATAAAATAAACATTTTCCATACAAGTTTAATTTCAACTTAAAACGTCTTTACACAATTTATGTGTGAGTGTTTAAGTTATACCTCTAATATGTGCTTGTCGCGAGATTAACATGTGTACTTGATCTAATTGATTTAATTTTTTTTTCAAACAATGTAAATACGAGTAGCTGCTTAAATCTCGCGACAAGCTTTTTTATCACAAAAATTGTGTAAAGACGTTTTAAGTTGACATTAAATTTTTATGGAAAATGTTTATTTTATTTTTTTAGTAGGTATGTTTAAATAAAAGGTTGTTTGTTAAAAAGTTTTTTTTTACTTTTAATTTATATTGATAACTATATGAATCGTGGGGTTTGTGTGACTATACGTATATTATATAATAAATTGTATTTTAATATAGATTGGCCTTTATGTGCATTATTGTATCGTCCTCATATCGGCCTAAGACGTGCCCTAAAAACTAAAAAAAAACGTTCTAATTATCTATTTTTCCAACAGCGTTATCGTAGAAAAGTAAGTGATTGTTTCATTAATTGGACTATTACGAAAGTCACTAACAAAGTATCTGAAATAAAATTATGTAAACTAAGTAAGGATGCTTCAAAAACAACATAAATACGTCACATTACATTGAAGACTAAGACATTTCTCAAAATTTCATAATGCAAAAGCGCCAAAGATGTACTTAGATCGTTTGGAAAGCTATTGTTGAATAAAAGACAGAAGCAGCAGCGATACTAGTTTATTCATCAGCGGACGAAATGGAAAAGAGAGCTGTACAATCTTTATTTCTTATTTTATAGGCTTGTTCTAATACCCTCTTCACTTGGTCGGGCCTACCGACATTCGTCATGCCGGCCCTCTCGCGACAGATGGCAGCACTAGTCTTAACGTATCCGATTCGTAACGTTTCTTATAAATTATTTTAATTGTGGCCATACTGTGTACAAATACCATGGAATGATTTAAAACGAAATGTCAACGTCAAGACCAGCTGTCAAAAGTCACTTTACTGTCAATACATGTTTACAAGATTCTCGCAAATTAGTACTTGAACTGTTTACATTTGAAAATATCAATTATAAATTATAATACATGAGATTGCGGTTAAAATATTGTAAAAGTTACTATTAATGACAGTAAATAACAAGAATAGTGAATACTAGGTTACAAAAAGGTGCAAAGCTTGCTTTCAGACATAGTGAATACATGGATTGCTGAATTTATTTTAAATGATGGCTTACACTATTTATATGGACGCAGAAAATAAAAAAAAAATCCAAGTTATAATTTAAAAGAAAATTATATTCTTCGACACTTTACATCATCTGGGAGGTTAACCAATTGTTTATGCAATGTCTTCCCCGTTTCGTATTCTCTTCAATTATGCTATTTCATATATTATGAAGCTTGGGAATATTTGAAAACATTAGATTATTCATTCCCACTTTCACCCCCAGAAAGACTAAAGTCTTTCTGGGGGGGGGGGGGAGTCTGAAGCTAAAGCTTCAGACTGTATTGACCTGCCGACTAAGCTGAGAGGATGGTATAGGTGCTTGGCAAGCTTAATCCATCAAACAATGTCCCAGGCAATGCAGCGTCCCGTACAGCATGATTACCAGTTGCTGACGCTTCATGAATCATCAATAATAGAAGCAAAGGCCTTACTTTTTATTTTTTTTCACCCTCATAATGTCTTAAACGTTTCCAACCGCAAGTTTCAATTTAAGGCTATACCTTGAGGTATTCAGTACACACTGTTACATGATTTAATTCCATTAAATTTTATTCCAATGACCTTGATTATGATGTAGGTAAGGATGATAAGTGGATTGGGAAATTAGAAATTGAAGAAAAAAAGAAATTGCTTTGAGCAATAAGGCCGCCAGTTTGTACATATGTTTTCTCTTGTTTTTATCTATTATGTGTGTGTTCTTTGTGCATTAATAAAGAGTTAATTCATTCATTCATTGGGATATTTTATCTTAGCCATCTTTCGATGTCGTTATCCGTGAACTTAGTAATATTAAAGGGTTTTGATCACCATCTGCGGTATTCTTCATCAGTTCCACTTGCAAATAATGCTTGACCTTGAGCGAAATATGCCTACAGCATTTGAGAAGTTCCCTCTATTCCTCATGGATCCTGGATATGGAGTTTTGAATGAAAAAATAGGACCTAATTCAAAGTAATCTATTTTTGAATTCTGAGATAATAAAGATAACAAAAAATAGAGACGCAGTCAGATAAAAAAGTTTAAATTAATTAATTAATTTTAATAAATTTCTCAACATATTTATTATTTGTGTAACTGCATATTATTTAGTCTAGCGTTATACCACATTTTTATTCATTCGAAATAATAGGTTTTCTCAACGGCAGCTTTTTAGTTACTACACGGCAAAATTGGGGGAACAGGCAAGAAAGCTTGTTTTTTTTTGTTGGGTAGTTTTTCTAAGTTGAATATTTTTTTGAATCTCTAACCTCTTTGGAACGATGTCCAAAAGAGATTTTTGTACTTCGATGTTTAAACATTAAATTAATAAATTAATTACCCACTTGAGTGTTTGTTCACAATTTTACGGTCATAAGTGCCATTAAATAAAAAATGCTGACGTGTTTTAAACTGACTTTAGTTCATTCTACTGTTAATCTTTGAATAGAATCGTCATTCATTATTTCAACCGTAAAACGTCCACTACCGAACACAGGCTTTCATGGATCTTCATGAAAGGTAGTTAGTTGCCATACTCACCACGCTTGGCAGGCGGGTTTGCGAGTGCAGTACGGGTGTTGATCACGGAAAGACGGTGCTGCCCATCTTTCGGAGGTATCCCTTAGCAGGCTATTACTGCATCCACGGGCATGAGAGAAGGGGTAACATTCTACTGCCGGCACCCGTCTAGAATTAAGCACATACTTAAATCGGTTCACTTCAGATGACACGCTGCTTAGGAAAAGAAGCAAGCAGAAGAACCTAATTCGGTCGTTACAGTCGTCATTAAACAATTTTTTATTTTACTCCTTTCTTGCCCGTGAATGCAGTAAGAATCTGCCTTTAAGCTGTTTATGGCTTTAAAAACAACAATCCTAAAAGTTTTATACAACATTCGATTTTTTACCAAAATCATCATAGTAACAACCCTAGCGCATTCGTTCGATGCCGCATTACAGATTACTTGCAAGTAGGTGGGGCAAGTGGGCAAAGCAATTTCAGATCTCCACGTGCGTACTTATGGCACACTTTTTCTCGCTGTGAACTACTGGTACTATTAATAAGATTTTGAAGGCTATTATTATATCGTAGGTATTTTCGCTTTTGTATTGGAGTAATGTATCTGTTAGGTTTTGTAATCTGTGCCTTCAATTACAAGTCAAGAATATGCATTCAGAAATTATGTACAATACAATATACTTTATTTCAACCTTAAAACTAACAAAAAAAATACTAAAACTATGATTGTGAATGAAGAAGACGACCATCATTACTCCAGACCATCTTAACTCGACAATGTTAAAACCTCCACGGATACTTTTTCGAAAATAGTCAATATAAATTCACTTATTATCATACCTCTCATTATAATTATTATCGTTGTAAAAACATGAGAAGTTCTGTTTTCCAAATGTATTGTCTATGTCATTTAGAATTTTATGTCGGCATTGCGAAGACGTGCCCTTAAAACTTAAACAAAAATGTTCTAATTCCCTGCTTTTACCAACAGGCTCCTGCTGTAAGTGATAGTTTATGTTACACTTATTGTTCAAGAAGTAAAATAAATTGGAATTTTGCTTAAGTCTTTAATAATTTATCTAAAATTATACATACAACAATTCACATACATATATAAATTATTATTTCAAAACAATTCTTAGCTTCAATGCTTCCTTAGGCGCTGCTGACAACTGATCCAGACCGCTACAATGTGTTGATATCATCGTTAGGTAGCTCTGACCGTTGTCTGGTGAAGTCCGTGTCATCACATGTCCCACCTGACCCCAGCCTGAAGTATATGTCAGCAGACTGGGACAAAATGCGACTTTCCTTTACATCCTATCCTTGGCCGCGAGTATTATTTTCCACTGTTGACTCTACAATATTGTGCTGACGCCGACGCGTTAGTTGCAGTGTTACGTCAGGTAATGGATCATTTTATACTATATACTGACAAGATACTCTAAACAAAAGTTGACTTATGATTTGCTACCGATTGCTACCATGCTGAAGACCTGAAGCATGAGGCTTATCTTGCCTGGGTCACTGCTCGCACCAACAAGGGGTCAAATGTGGAGTCTCTTAAGAAGGCGTACAACTGGGCTGCAAGGTTTTGCAAAAAGTTGCTCAAGAGGGCTCCTTTAACCACATAAGCGAGGTAGGAACTAAGTTGGCTTCATTTCCACCTGGAAGCAAATCCTCTTGGTCCCTTGCAAAAATCGGATTTCTGCCGCTCTTCACTACCACCTCTGCTCAAACTGGACGGATTGCTCGCCCATCCTGCTGAGGAGACAGCAAACTTGTTTGCTTCTCTCTTCGCGGTGTCTTTACGTCTAGCCAATACTGATAAGATACTTCCTTTACTTCCAAGTTGCGGTAAAGTATTGCCAGAAATCAAAATTAGGCAGAAAAAGGTACTCCAAGTATTAATTTCCCTTGACGTGAATAAAGCCAGTGGCCCTGATGGAATCTCGGCGGTGGTGTTGAGGAGATTTGCATACGAACTCTCTCTGGATCTCACTCAATTGTTTCGCCTTTGTATGGTTTCTGGAAAGGTCCCTCTGAAAATTCGCTTGTGTACAGCCTGTACCAAAAAAAGGTAGTAAAGCTGACCTCACTAACTACCGGCCAATCTCTATCACCTCCATTCTCTGTAAGACAATGTAGCGTGTTCTAAATTCAAAACTCCTCTAATACCTAGAAGACCGTGACCTCGTCAGTGATCGTCAGTACGGCTTTCGCCCGAAACGTTCTACTGAACTGGATATGGACAGGAACCCTATAAAGAGTAAAGACAGACAGATGGGCACAATAGTCACAAATTGGATAACCCGAAACGAAAGAAGAAAAAAAGAATGACTAAATAAGAGATCGGAAGACGACATTATAAATGTGTCTGGAAAGCACTGGTCGAGAAAAGCAAGATAAAGAAAAAATTGGGATATATTGGAGGAGGCTTTTACTGCCGCATGCGATCCAAACACTATTAACTTAAATTAACTTTTAGTGTATTTTTTAGAGTACCAAATAGTTAAGTTTAAGAAAATAAAGCTCTTTTTATTTTTTTCTTTTAAATACCAACTGTTTCCATCTCAGTTCTTTCCCTGGCAGTATTTTCGGTTGGTTATAAAAAAACTTAATAACCTATATAATTATATACATACATATTATACTGAGTTATATACTGTTTGTCCGTCTCGGTTCTGTTACCGGCAGTATTACTGATGTTTATAAAAAAACCTAATAACCTACTGTCTATACGTTTCGTTTTTGTCACAAGCAGTATTTTCGGATGGTTATAAAATAATGCGAACGATGCAAGCGAGACTCGCGCCATAAGGATTCCGAAATAAGAAAACTACAATGTTTGACGAAATATTTATACCAGGCAGTAGGACATGCGGCCATTATTTGCTATATATAGCAAATGGCAGACGTATAATAGATAGGGTCGGCGCAAATCAAGTCTTACGGCAAAAGCGGGAACTACACTCTACAGTACAGTCTGTTGTCTGTATCTAGTTCCATGTTACCAGCGCCGCGTCTATCGGACTTGATTGGTGGCGCGGACTCTAGTATATCTACATATTTTGTGTGTACAGCTATTACTTATCCAAAATAACCTTTCAACTACTGCGTATAAAAATTTACACAAGATAGCGCTACTAGTTGAAAACTTCATTAAAGAGACGCGTAAACTTAGTTTTATAATATATAAATAAAGACTTCTATTTATATATTTCTTGATTTAAAATACCTCCAAACTATAAAATTACTCGAAAATATTGTAATTTCTAATTTTTACCAACAGTTTAATGCTGGAAGGGTAAGTGATAGATGCATTAATTTTCTGTTCTTGTGTACCTAGTTCTGTAGTACTGAAATGAGTAGGGTAATGGGCTATATAATATATATACTATAATAAATATCCTACCTACTCATTTCAGTTATAATGTTGATAATTGGCCTTTTAATGCATTCAGAAGAATGTTGTTCATATTGTCCTAAAAATTTATTCTTATTTCCCATTTTTACCAACAGTTTAATAGTGGAAAAGTAAGTGATATTCCATATATTTTTCTATGCCTTTAGTCACTACCAAAATAGATATATATCCCAAAGCGCCAAAGATGTGCTCAGATCGCTTTATGGGCTAAAAAGAGATCAACGCAAATAAAATAAGAGCAACCCAATATATAAAAAAAAAACTATTTTATATCCAGATGGTGACCAGGCAAAATAAATTATTTTCCCTATTTTTCTCTTATTCCTCTAACGATGTAGTCAAGATTTAAGAAGAAAGACATTTATAAAGACTAGTACAGAATCGATTAAATTGGCGTATTAGAAGGCCTTTTACCTTTTATTATATTTCTTTTTGTTTAAATTGGTGTGCGTACAGCACCTCAACCTAGACCGGGCAACGTGTCTGGTGGTGAACACGATGTCCAGGACATTGGCAACGTGCTTTGATTTGGTCGGGATGTACGGGGAGGGGTTTGAACTGGATGTTTGGCGTTGATGTCGCCTGCTAGGACGGTGGGGGTGCGGGTAGCAAAGATAACGGCGTCAGCTGGGCGGGGCGACGGCAGGCGGTATCCTGCGTAGATCTTCATCTCCTTGCCCGCCGCGTTGATGATCACTCGATTTGTGCGTAGTTCCTCAAATGGAAGGTGCTCCAACTCCTCGCGGATGATGTCGCGCCGGACTAGGACGGCCGTACCTTGGTAGGCCATCCCCGTGGGCGACACCTCATCACGTCTGTAGGTGTGGAAGTTGGGCACGGTCAAGGAGGTTTTTCGTAGTTTAGTCTCGCCCAGTAGGATTAGATGTATATTCTGGGACTGGACGAGTAGTCGGAGGGGCTGGATTTGACTCCGAACCCCTGCGGGATTCCAGTAAAGGAGGCGCAACGCGGGGGCCTATTCATAGTTGGTGGATTGGATGGCGGACAGTCCCCGCATCGCCGCCTCTCGGATGTCTGCACCCGCGACAATGGCGACCATAAGCTCGGTCAGGATACATGAAAGCCGTCATGGGGTTCCCGGCTGACCCGGTCTGAGTCATCCCAGCCGCGGGTGCAGTTGGTGCACCGTCAGTAGGGAGGTCATCTCTGGGCGCGGGGAGAGGGGCCCCGCGTGGGAGGGGCGCGGCGGCACCTGATGGCGCCTGCTGCTGCCTTGGGCGCTGGTCCATACAGACAGAGAGAGTGATTGACAGTACAAGCCGGTACACGTCCGTGACAGCACTAACTTGTACAAGTAGTAATGACATTCAGGTGATATTGTGAAGTGGACCTGATAAAGAATACCATAGATGGCCGTTACTTAGGCTGATATCAGAAGATAATTAAGAAATATTTACTCAAATTAATTCATTCCTTTTCATATTAGAATCAATAAAATGGTAATCAGTATCATCAACAGTATCTAAGAACGTCCTTACAGAAATGTCTCAACTCTCTGTTTTTATCAACAGCCTGTTGCGGTAAGTTGAAGTTGTCACTAATGGCTTGTTGCAACGCTTGGCAGGCGGGTTGGCGAGCCCAGTACGGGGTGTTGATACACGGAATGACGCTGCCGACCATCTGCCGTAGATGCCCCTTAGCAGTTTCTTACTGCATCCATGGAAAAGAGAGGAAAGACTATATAAGGCTATATTAAGTTATATATATATATAGGCCGGGACATAGTTTAAGTACGATTACAATGTCCAAACATGGTACAGGTATGCCTGCCTTTAGTTACGCAAAAACCCTTTAGAAATTCTATTTTAAATATAAATTGAGTAAATGTTGTTCGAGACATACCCTAATAATCATGGAAATCTTTCTAATTCCTTTTTTATACCAACAGACTAATGCTAGAAAAGTAAGTGATAGTTTTATTGATTGGACTATTCCTTTGCTCACCACTGGTTGTGGTTAAAGATAGTGAATAGGATAAGATATTTTGGTAAATATCAGATCCTTTCCGCTTTTGATATAATTATTTATTTCCTCTATTTATCTTATGGTCCTCTTCTTACGATATAGTTCAGATTGCCAGATGGAATACAGTTATTAAGAATAGTACATAACTGATTAAATTGCCGTGTAAGATGCTGGGCTGCAAATTAATGGGCTGATTATGATGATAAATGTAATGTAATGATACACACCAAATAAGCTATAAGAAAACCTGCTTGGATCCATATTTCTGAGGGGCAACAAGTGCAGAATGACCTTGTGGTCTACATAACAAGATTTGCAACCAACTTCTTATACAGGTATGGATGTCCTCAAGTCGTCTGTTTTTAGGGTTATGTTACTCAATGGGGAACCCTTATAGGATCACTTTGTTGTCCGTCTGTCTGTCTGTCTGCCCGTCTGTCGGTCTGTCAAGACCCTTTATCTCGAGAACGTGTAAATGTATCGAGTTAAAATTAAAACCATATAATCAAATCTCTTTAAGCTATGCAATTATATGAATCTGTCTTATATAGTTCTCACAATCCTGTCCATCCAAAGGTTGCCTGGTAGAAATCGCTTTTAGCGATAAGGCCGATACAGAAAAAATCCCATTTGCCATGGAATCATAAAAAAATCATCATTAAAAAAAGTACGAAATCAATTATCGAGGTAATCCTATGCGCGGTCATAAATAGGATGGGTGACCGAATCTTTGTGTGCATGTTCATTTAAAAACTTTTACTACTATTTTTTATGTTCCTACATACCTACGGAACCCTCGGTGGGCGAGTCCAGCTCGCACTGTTTGGTTTTATTTTTCAATCGTTCACTCAGAAAAATGTCCGATAATGACACAATTCGTTAAAGTAACAAGCCAAATCGTTTAAGAAATTCTATTATATTTATTAATTATAGTCAGTAAATTTTATTGAAACCTGCTTAAGACATACCTTAAAACCTAAAAAAAAACATTATTTGTACTAACAGACTAATGCTAGAAGAGTAAGTTGATCACTTTATTAATTGGATTGTTCAATAGTAAAGTAAAGAAACAAGAACAAACAAATAATAACAATAATATTATTTTAGTATTTTCTACTTAAGTGAGGTTGCTAAAAAAACAAATGAATTACGTCACATTACATTGACCCAGGCATTCTCAAATTTTCATGATGCTAAAGTGCCAAAGATGTGCTCAGCTTTTTATTTTTTTCGTGTGGCAATGTCACGCCAATGAATCTGCTGCTGAATTGAATTGCATACGATTCACCTACAACTGAGGCCATTTTACGAAAATTATATGAATTGCGGTGCCGGCAGTAGAGTGTTACCCCTCTCATGCCCGTGGATGCAGTAAGAGCCTGCTAAGGGATACCTCCGGAAGATGGGCAGCAGCATCTTTGCGTGTATCAACATCTACTGCGCTCGCCAACCCGCCTGCCAAGCGTGGTGATTATCACAACTACCCCTTATGGAGATCCATGAGGGAGACCTGTGTTCAGTAGTGGACGTTTACGGTGGAAATTATGATGATGAGCCAAATGCGTTGCGGTCAGATGAATTGCTTGAACTTGTCATTTCAGACCCCTGATCACATTGAAAACTATGCAGATCGACGCAGATAATATAAGCAATCCAATGTAAAACATTTATTTTTACCAGGTGGTGCATCAGCACTGTTTTTATAGTTTCACAGTAAAATAATAAACACTCATTGTTTTGCTTTGCCTGTCTGTCTGTCCGACCCTCACCGGCTTTGCGAAGAGACTTTTTAGTCCTAGAAAGCTGTTATTTTTTATGGAGATATAAAATAACATCGCCGAGAAAGAAAATGGTAAAAAAAATATTAAATTGGGGTACTCCCCGTACTTACTGAACTTTTTTTTCTCGATTTTCCAATTGTGTGGGGTATCGTCGAATAGGTATTTTAAAACCATTTCGGAGTTGCCAAGACAATTTCTCGATTAAGACTTCCGCTTGCGAAATATTCAAGTTTTAAACTTTTTTCGATCTGATGACTGATCTTACAAATCATATAAAATACGAATATTGTTTTAACTATGAACTTTCTAGGAATACTATAAGTCTTTTTTTTAGTTTCTTAATTAAGTGATGCGGTTTCCCAAAAGCGGTGTAGTTCAAAAACCTCTTTTTACCAACAGACTAATGCTAGAAGAGTAAGTGATAGTATTATTAATTGTACTATTTCTATATACCAAAGTATCTGAAATAATTTATATTCTTTATCTTATATAATTTGTATTACATAATAACGTATTTTTATTATTTTTGTAACAACCTCTGCAAAAATAACGAAAATACGGTATATAACAATAAAGACGCACACATTTCTCAAATTTTCATAATGCTTAGCGCCTAAGTAGTGAGCATCTGAAAGCGGGTGGATCACAGGTACTAAGTACTTCAGAAGATCTTTATCTCCGTCTTGCTCGAAGGTAACACGCCAAAAACATGAAACGAAAGCGTGGTGGTACTGTGTTAATATTATTAATAAAAATAAATTACGAGTAAAAAAACCTTTTTAACAAACAAAACCGAAGCGCAGATGGCGGGACGAACTCGATCAGTACATCGTTGACTGGAGGGAAGCAGCTCAGGATTGGGATACATATATGGAGGGAATTGGGGGAGACCTTTGCCCAGCAGTGGGACTCAAATGGCTCATAATAATAATAATAATAAGCCCCTCAAAGCCCAACCCCACGTCCGTGCTGACCATCTATGCCACGTGAGGGGCAGACACTCGCAACGAAATTACTTAGCGGATGACCAAAAGGGAAATGGCAAACCCATGATGATGGAGAAAAAAGGTTATAAACGTATATGGTCGCTTCCCGGGGGTGATCGCCGGGGCACGTCTGGAGCCGATGCTGGACGTCACAGCATGCAAACCATCGGTGGCGAGGGTAATGGGCGGCCCTCTGCCGGGGAACCCGAAAAAGGTGAGTCCAACAGGAGGTACAACCTACGGCCACGGAGAATTTCTAGTCGGAGCACATCTACAACCGACGCACGAAGACTAAGCAGCACGAGTGCAGCTGAAGTGGGAGTATCACGGCTGGCCGCGATTGAGGAGCGAGGCCCGAGCTAACAAACAAGCTTTTATTTAAGCGTACTAAGAACATAACTTGATTTAATTGAATTATTTTTTTTGAGTACCTGCTTAAATCTCGCGACAAGTTTTTTTATCACATAAATTGTGTAAAGACGTTTTAAGTTGACATTAAACTTTAATGGAAAATGTTTATTTTTATTGTTCTTTTTAGTAGGTACAATTAAATAGTTTAAAAGCTTAAATTCTTAAATTCTTTAAATTCTTAAATTCTTTATTGTACACAAAGAAATAACTTAAAAAAACATTGTATACTTATTAGTTATGTACAAAGGCGAGCTTAACCCTAAAAGAGTTTTCTTACAGCAAACCTAAGGCTATGAAGAGTGGTGAATATTAAATGCAGTGGATAGAGATGTGTACGACATACATACATCTGATAAAAGAAAATCAAAGAATTGAAGCTATTTATAATAGACCTAATCATAAATAAACTAATATACATACATACAAATATGCACACAATAATATACCTATATAATATAATATATATATATAAAGCTTGTTTGTTAAAAAGCATTTTTTACTCATAATTTATTTTTTACTTTATAGTTATCACTGGACAGTTTGTTTCTTGTCTGTTCATCTCATATTTAATTATTTTTTATTCAATAAAACTTCGTTTCTTGTATACAATCAAAACATTATCAGAAATAGTTTTAAAGAGTTCCAGTAAAGACGAGCTTAATCCAGCAACAAAAATGCTAAATTTCGAATTTGGACGAGGCAAGTCAAGCATTAGCAGAGACAAACGCAAAGATCAAAATTTGTAGAAATAACTTCGAACCCTTCAAGTGCAAAGCCAGTGAAACTGAAAGAAAAGGCAAAGGAAAGATACAAAATATTTTGATGAATTAGCTTCTGATTAGCTGCCGTGGAGTGCCGGCAGTACAATGTTACCCCTCCTCTCATGCCCGTAGGTGCAGTTAGCGCCTGCTCCGGATGATAGGCAGCAGCATCTTTCCGTGTATCAACATCCCGTTCTGCGCTCGCCAACCCGCCTGCTAAGCGTGTTGAGTATGGGAACTACCCCTCATGGAGATCCATGAGGGAGGCCTGTGTTAAGTAGTGGACATTTTACGGCTGAAATGATGATGATGATGATAGCTTCTGATTACCAATTTCGCAACAGGGGAGAAATATTTAGAATTACTGTTTTGAAGAATGTACTAGACACAATAATAGCTCATTTAAATGCACGTTTTACTGGTATGAATGCAATCAGTGAAAATATTCAATTTCCTAAAACCATAATTAGGTAAAAATACCTGAGTAGATGAATTAACTTTATAACAAAAATGTGACCAATTCCTTAGAAAATATTTTCATGTAATACATATAGGCCCAAACTTTTCTCTTCAATTTCTTAATATGTATCAGAATAATCATTCATGTATCACCTACTTCCACCTGAATTAACGAAGGCGTGGACTATTCACAAATTAAGTAATCTGTTTTTGCAACAGGAAGATGGTAAACAAGTAAGTAGTTCAAAATTTCAGCTCTATACGTAGGCTAGTTTTTGCGTGAAGAGCTAACAAACCTCCATACAAACAAACTTTCGGCTTTATAATATTAGTGAGATAAATAAAACCTAAGTGTTTTAGGGGCCATAGTTTTTTTTGCCTAAGGCCCTTGATCACCTAGCTACGCCACTGCCTGAGGCGTGTTTTTTTAAAAACTTAAAATAACGTAAACATTTTCTGTTTTTTGCAACAGGACGATGACCCAGTAAGTAATAATTTTATTTATTAGACTATGCCTTTTGTCGCCACTAAAATATCTGAAATTTAAACGATGTGCTCAGATCGCCGTGAAAGCTCGACAGGTCGACGTAGAAAATAAAAGTAATCGAATATAAATCGGATATAATTACAACTAATTTTGAACAAATAGCACTTTAGGAGCATCCCCTGCAAGCGCATCGATGCTATTATTATTATTTTTTTTTTCTTATCTGGTCCTCTCCTCAGATGAATTATCTACTAATAACCTGCCGTGGGGTGCCGGAGAATGTTACCCCTCCTCTCATGCCCGTGGATGCAGTAAGCACCTGCTCCGTAAGATGGGCAGCAGCGTCTTTCCGTGTATCAACATCCCGTTCTGCGCTCGCCAACCCGCCTTGTAAGCGTGGTGAGTATGGCAACTACAACTCATGGAGATCCATGAGGGAGGCCTATGTTCGGAAGTGGACATTTTACGGCTGAAATGATGATGATGACGATGATAGCTTCTGATTACCAGTTTCGCAACAGGGGAGAAATATTTAGAATTACCGTTTTGAAGAATGTACTAGACACAATAATAGCTCATTCAAATGCACGTTTTACTGATATGAATGCAATCAGTGAAATATTCAATTTTATAAAACTATATTTTTTACTGAGTTGATGAATCAACTTTATTACAAAACTGTGACCAACTCCTAAGTTAATATTTTCATGTAATATATATAGGCCCAAACTTTTCTTTTCAATTTGTTAATATGTATCACTTAGAATATGTATCACCTACTTCTACCTGAATTAACGAAGGCGTGGACTATTCACCAATTTTGTAAAAAAATAATTTCAAAGCATGGAGTGCTAGAATGCGACCTGAGAGAAATATTTAAGTGTTCCATACAATTCCAGTTACTTCCACGATCGAAAACAAAGCCGCATCAAATCTAAATTTAGCCGAAGTGATACTTTTGCGAAAACTAAGGCCTGGCCTTAGTTTAGAGATATACCTAACTAAAGTCTTTGGCATTATATTACATATGTACATACGTTCATACTACAACTTTTCATTTGATTTTATTTAGTTTTTTTTTGTAAATTGCCTAAAATGAATATTATTAATCTAGTTATACATTCCTCAACTCTAAGTGGATTTGTTGTAATCTACACTGTACGATAAGGAGCTAATGATACCCAATTCTGATTATTTATAAAAAAATAGCTTGGCGTTATTAAAATATGTATAATTATATACATACCAGCGTGTGCCCGCCGCTTCGCATGCTGAAAAAAAAGTAGCCTATGTGTTAATCCTAGTCAACAGCTATAAGTTTGCAAAATTTCAGCTCGATACGTAGGCTAGTTTTTGCGTGAAGAGCTACCAAACCTCCATACAAACAAACTTTCGACTTTATAATATTAGTAAGATTAAAAGAACCTAAGCATTTTAGGGGCCCTAGTTTTTTTTACCTAAGGCCCTTGATCACCTAGCTACGCCACTGCCTAAGGCGTGTTTTTTTAAAACTTTAAACAACGTAAACATTTTCTGTTTTTAGCCAAAGGGCAATGACAACGTAAGTAATAATTTTATTGATTGGACTATGCCTTTTGTCGCCACTAAAATATCTGAAATTTTAACGATGTGAAAGCTATACACAGGTCGACGTAGAAAATAAAAGTTATTTAATATAAATCGGATATAATTATAACTAATTTTGAACAAATAGCACTTTAGGAGCATCCCCTTCAAGCGCATCGATGTTATTATTATTTTTATTGTTTTTTTTCTAATCTGGTCCTCTCCTCAGATGAATTATCTACTAATAACCTGCCGTGGGGTGCCGGAGAATGTTACCCCTCCTCTCATGCCCGTGGATGCAGTAAGCGCCTGCTCCGTAAGATGGGCAGCAGCGTCTTTTCGTGTATCAACATCAAGTTCTGCGCTCGCCAACCCGCCTTGTAAGCGTATTGAGTATGGCAACTACCCCTCATGGAGATCCATGAGGGAGGCCTGTGTTCAGTAGTGGACATTTTACGGCTGAAATGATGATGATGATAGCTTCTGATTACCAATTTTGCAACAGTGGAGAAATATTTAGAATTACTGTTTTGAAGAATGTACTAGACACAATATTAGCTCATTTAAATGAACGTTTTACTGGTATGAATGCAATTCTAAAACCATAATTTTTACTGAGTAGATGAATCAACTTTATTACAAAAGTGTGACCGATTCCTAAGTAAATATTTTCATGTAATATATGTTCATAGGCCCAAACTTTTCTCTTCAATTTCTTAATATATATCACTTAGAATATGTATCACCTACTTCTACCTGAATTAACGAAGGCGTGAACTATTCACCAATTTTGTAAAAGAAATAATGACAAAGCATGGGGTGCTAGAATGCGAGATGAGAGAAGTATTTAAGTGTTCCATATAATTTTCCAGTTACTTCCACGATCTTAAACAAGGCCGCATCAAACCTAGATTTAGCTGAAGTGATTGATACTTTTGCGAAAACTAAGGCCTGGCCCTAGTTTAGAGATATACCTAACTAAAGTTTTTAGCATTATGTTACATAATTATGTACATACGTTCATAAATGAAACTTTTGATTTGATTTTACTTAGTTTTTTGTTAATTGCTTAATATCAATATTATTAATCAAGTTATACATTCCTCAACTCTAAGTGGATTTGTTGTGATCTACACTGTACGATAAGGAGCTAATGATACCCAATTCTGATTATTTATAAAAAAATAGCTTGGCGTTTTTAAAATATGTATAATTATATACATACTAGCGTGTGCCCGTCGCTTCGCATGCTGAAAAAGAAATAGCCTTTGTGTTAATCCTAGTCAACATCTATAAGTTTTCAAAATTTCAGCTCGATACGTAGTTTTTGCGTGAAGAGCTAACAAACCTCCATACAAACAAACTTTCGGCTTTATAATATTAGTTAGAACTAAATATCACTTTAGGAGCATCCCCTTCAAGCGCATCGATGTTATTATTATATTTTTTTTTTAATCTGGTCCTCTCCTCAGATGAATTATCTACTAATAACCTGCCGTGGGGTGCCGGAGAATGTTACCCCTCCTCTCATGCCCGTGGATGCAGTAAGCGCCTGCTCCGTAAGATGGGCAGCAGCGTCTTTCCGTGTATCAACATCCCGTTCTGCGCTCGCCAACCCGCCTTGTAAGCGTGGTGAGTATGGCAACTACACCTCATGGAGATCCATGAGGGAGGCTTGTGTTCGGTAGTGGACATTTTACGGCTGAAATGATGATGATGATGATGATAGCTTCTGATTACCAATTTCGCAACAGGGGAGAAATGAAATGAAAAATGAAAAAATGAAAAATATTTATTTGACAGTAAAACATAACAGTAAAAATAACAGTAAAATATTTAGAAATACTGTTTTGAAGAATGTACTAGATACAATAATAGCTCATTCAAATGCACGTTTTACTGGTATGAATGCAATCAGTGAAATATTCAATTTTTTAATACCTCATTTTTACTTAGTAGATGAATCATCTTTATTAGGTACAAATTGTGACCAATTCCTAAGTTAATAATTTCATGTGATATACAGACTGTCCCAAGAAATAGTGTCAATGGAAGTCCAGGGATAGAATACCCCTAGCGGTACCCGAATTACCCCTATGTATGTTCTGCGACTTTTCGTAGTTTTCGAGTTATGATTTTTTTTCATATTTTTGTTAAACCTTGGCTTATTTGACATTATTGGTCATAGAGGCATGAATTATTGAGATACAAGCTTAATTTTTTTATAAATACATAGGTGAACAGTATTTATTGCAGAAAAAAACAGTTATGTGCCGATATGCTACTGCTAAGCCATTAAAAAATGTTAAACCCTAAGTTTGTTAAAATTTTAAAATTCAAGATCTCTTTTAAAACGATTAAAAAAACCTTTTCTAAAAATGTTTACAAAATCTTTTTTAAAACTTTTCAATTTTGTCAGCTATTTGCCATGTAAATTTGATTGAGCTATCTCTACGGATTCATACTTTAAAAATATTTGAAACACAGTAAGTCAAAAAAACTTAATTAAAAGATCGGGCTGAATAAAACTAAAGAAATGTTATTATTGATTGTTTATTATTAATTTACAAAAAGTTTTCGAAATGTCGCCCTTCCTGTTCGATACAAATTCTACATCGCCTTTAAAAAATCAAAATATCTTGGCGTTTTTAAAATATGTATAATTATATACAAACTAGCGTGTGCCCGCCGCTTCGCATGCTGAATAAAAAGTAACCTTTGTGTTAACCCTAGTTAAAATATATAAGGTTGCAAAATGTCAGGTCGATACGTACGCTACTTTTTGCGTGAAGAGCTAACAAACCTCCATACAAACAAACTTTCGGCTTTATAATATTAGTGAGATAAATAAAACCTAAGTGTTTTAGGGGCCATAGTTTTTTTTGCCTAAGGCCCTTGATCACCTAGCTACGCCACTGCCTGAGGCGTGTTTTT